>PVJX010003725.1:0-104461 GCA_004027295.1 Dolichotis patagonum
AATTCTTTCACTACATGCATGGCTTTATACTATTGTGTTATGTTTGATATTATTGTAATTGAAACTATGCTCAACTATAGCAGAGTAAGAGATATGGTGTTAGATACTGTTGATGTCCAGTTGACTTAATGTAAAGTACTGTGTTGCCTATGTTGTCCTCTTCTGATCTGCTCTGTACTGCCCCCTTTTGTTTTATTCTTTCAAATTAAAACAAAAAAAAAAAACTAAAAAAAAAAAAAAAAAAAAGAGAGAAGCTCTCTGAATGGAGATTGTTGGTTTGGTTGTTTATTTCAGACAGGGTCTCATTAGGTGGTTCAAGCTGGCCTTGAACTCACTGTGTAGCCCAGGCTGGCCTCGAACTCATGGTGATCCTCCTGCCTTAGCTTTCTGAGTGCTTGGATTGCATGTGTGGACCTGGCTCAAAATGATATTGCTGACCTCTGAGCATATCCTTTTTCTTTTGTGTGGTGCCCAAGCAAATAGTCACAAATAGTCATTCTACCTAAACCCAGAGCACAAAGTCTGGGAGCCAAGACAATAGCTATTTAAGAAAGAGGAAGCTTGTCAATACAAATCAATGGTAGTATTTATTGAGAGCTTAGTGAACACTAAGATATAACCAAATAATTTTATAAATATTCATACATTTTTATCCTAAGGCAGTCCTAGAAAACATGCACTTTTGTTATGTCTCTTTTACATTGAAGGAAGTCAAGGCACAGGGAATTTAGAATGAATCTCTGAAAATTCCAACTAGTGGCAGAACCAGAAAACCTATTGCTGGCATGTCATAGTTTTAATACAAGAGCTCAAAGTTTTAACAAATATCATATACCATCTTCTAATACAAAATGGTTGGCATTGAGCAGAGAAAAGTAGGCCAAGAAAGAAGAATTGATTTGTTGAATTAGTGGCATGGAAGTTAATTTGGAAGGTAGTAAAGCCATTTTAGTGGAAACATAAATACATAGACTGTAAGGCTGGTAAGGAATATGCTGAGAGTAAAAATGTAGAAAGCAGACAGACACGTTAGATCCTGAAGAGTCTGACTCACAAGATCAAGAGAAGAAAGATGATAGAGGTAGAATCGAGGTCAAGGAAAGTTTGTGTTTGCTTTTAAGATGAAAAGAACTCTGAAAATGATAGGAAAAAACCATTGGAGAACAGGAATAGACGGGGACAAAAGAGAAAAGCAATGACATTTTGTGCTTCCTGGAGAGGTGAGCTGAGTTAGATGGGAGGCACTGGTGGACCAGGTTTCGACTGGCAAAGGGACAACTCTTCTTTTCACACAAGCCTAGCAGATTAAGAAAGACACAAATGTCTATCTAAGGGAAATAAGGGTATGCCTCTCTGACACCTTCTGTTTGTTTTACAAAGTATTTTCACAGGACTCTGAAAACTTATGGGTCTGGCATGATAAAAGTTGAGGCTCAGAAAAAGTTCAGAGAAAAGGGAAGTCTGGGCATGTTCAAAACATAGAATATACGTAGACATAGGAATGCAACAGTGAACCCCATTAATTTGTATAACTAATATAGATTAATAACTACAATAAAAAATACATAATATATGAAAGTGAAGTTAACAAAAAAGAAATACCACATGATACATAGCATGATTAATGGCCTTGGTTACAGTGTTACTTTGCTCTGTTTACTATTTCTTCCAATATTTTTCAGCTGCTCAAGACAGAAAAAAAAAATGATTTCAGGAAGGATTTGGCTTTACTAAATTAATGCAATAAAAGGCAAAAGGAACTGGAGTTCACCAGAAAAAAGAAAGGATAATTGAAATAGTGGACCATGGAATGAGAAGTGTTACAGTTATGATTATGGTAATGGTTGTGGTTGAGGTTCAAGTTAAGAGTAGGGGTAGGGCAGCATGGAAAGGATTAAATGACTGAAGATTCTGAAAAGGTAAATGAATAGTCATCACAGAATTCCCTGGGATAAATAACGCATTTTGGACACAAGACTTCAAATTCTGCTAGTCTCGGATGATGGAAAGTTTCGGTGTATGGCCTTAAGATTGGGCATCTATGTCAAATAGAAAAAATGTAATGAGTGGCTTAGAGACTTGAACAGGCTGTCCAGCAGCCCAGTAATCTTACATTGGAGTAGAAGGAATGCAGGATGACAAGAAAGCCTGTATGTTCCTCCCATGTTCATGTGTTCGATAAACGAGATAGAGTGATAGAGGAGTTAGTAAACACCGAAGTAAGAGATGGAGGAGACCAAGATGACTGCCAAACCTCACAACAGTGAGTGTTGATGGGCAGTGCAAAATCAAATGTCTGCAGGCTGAAATGAGAACTAAGAGACACTCATCCTATTGCTTGTTGCTAAATATGTGGCGATAACAGGAAAATAAGACACCTCTTTAGGACTATAAGTACACTGTGCTCTCAGTGTGTAGTTGTGGCACTCACTGGTGGACGGAGTATTATGAATACATTGTAGGTATATTTCTACTCTTTGTAGCAGATATGTTAGGGACACAGTTGTCTGAGACGAGAGAAATGAAGGGAAAGATCAGATGTTCTCTCAGGAAGGTGAACAGCTTAACATAGTAGAATTCTTTGCCACAGATTGTAGTGTTTTTAAATGGTGTTATGGACACTTCTGATATTCACTGATATTAAAACAGTAAATAAAGTTCTGGGGATGCACAGTTTAGATCTGACAGGCTCCTGAAGGTGGTGAGATTGAGGACTGAAATGATTGATAGCTCTTGTCTGATCCAAATTGAGTGATGTTGATTTGGACACAGAAGCATCAGAACAGCACACAGGGCTTGGAGTAGTGTGACAGCCCTGTTTTTGTTGGCTTAGCAAGGTTATTGTTTGTCTAATTGTTTATTAGTTTAGCTACAGTCTCTTATTGTATGTACTGTTCTATTTTGCTGATGCTGTTGTTATTGTTATTGTTTATGTACCTGTCTCTCCCAATAGACTGAATTCCCAAAAGACAAATTTTGAGTCTTATATTTTTATGTTTAGCATTTAACTTAGTGCTCGCTCAATAAATCTTTGATCCAGTGACTTTAAACACTTGTTTTCAGGTCCAGATTCATTGTGCCATCTACTTTCAGTACAGTTCACCATTCAATGCACTGCATGGCTTTGCTAGGTTATGATTACTTCCAAAAAACATAATGTCTAAATAGAGATTTTGGGTGCAAACAAGAGGAAAAATGTGAAAGCATCACTTGCTGTGTAGGGTCAGTGATAAGAGAGAGGGAGACCAATTCACATTCTTTTCATTATCAGTTGTTTTCAGTAGTGTTATGATGACCTGAATAGAATTTCCCAGAAGAGCCAGTGGAAAAAAACAAACAAAAGAGGAATAAGTCATTTGCTTAACTTCATTTGATCCTCAAGCAATCACCTAAAGGAGTGATTGCAAGAGTAATTTAATGAGTAATTTAATGAGCTCTAGTTCACAGTTTATAGCTGATATTTCACAATGAAACACCTCCCTCATGTGCGCCTTGTCAGATACTGTAGCCAAACTCACATGGCAAGTTCAGTTTCATCCAATATATCAAAATTCAGTTTTTTAATGATTTCCTCAATTTTTTGAATGATCTCTCATTACAGTTTACATCTTTCCTACTGAAAGCATATCTGGACCCCAAGACTTGAGAAAGTAGATTTTAAAACATTTCTCTTTCATTTTTAGTTCTGTTTCAGTTATACAAAAGATAACTATATGGTTGCAGAGTGAAATGTCATGGTCAATATACTTAAAGTTTGAGGTAATGGGCCATATTTCATAATTAATGTATTACTGTGTAAATAACCAAAAGATGAGAACATCTTTTGTAGAGGCGAATGTGATCTTTTTTCTCTTATACTACATAATCACAAGGATTCAGTAACTGGGATGCAGTGCACCTTGACACACCAGAAAATTTCTTCAAGTTCCCTTGCAGTTAATCCCCTCCCCAGTCTCAACATGGGATGCACTTCTGCCTCCATAGAATAGAGTCAAGTAATCCACACCCCTGTTAGTCTGGCTTCTGTCTCTCAGCATGATGATTTGCAGATTGAGCCATCTCATTGAAGGTATCTGTATTTCCTCCTATTGTCAAGTAATAGCCCATTGCATGAATATTTCACAATTCCTCAATTTACCTGTTTCTGAGGGCATTTTGATTGTTTCCAGATCGAAGCTGTTATGAGTAAATTTGCTATAAGCATTTATACATTAGTCTCTTTGTGGGAATGTATTTGAATTTTGCTCTTGGTCAAATACCGAGACGAAAATTATTGGGTCCATGTTTAAAAGGGTAAGACCGTCTTTAACTGAAAGAGGTTATCAAATTGTTTTCCACAGCGTTTTACCACTTCACACTCCCCTGAGGCTGAATGGGACTCACAGTTACTAAGCATTGATGATGCTGTCAGTTTCTCATTTTTATAATTCTGACTGATTTGCATTCACTTGATGACTAGTGAAGGCAAGCTAGTCATTAACGTCTTTTTTGAGGTATTTTTTAAAGTGTTTTCCCTCTTCGCTGTGTCTGTGTGTCTGTGAGCGTGTGTTTGTTTTGCTGTTATTGTTAAACTGGGAAGGTTCTTTGTGTATTTTAGATCTACATATTACATACGGGTACTTATATGATGCAAATATTGCTCTCAGGCCATGAGTTGATTTTTCATTTTTAGTAAGTAGAGTTTTCTTGCAGGGAAAAAGTTTTTAGTTTTACTTAACTCTAGTCATAAAATTTTTCCTGTGGTTCATACTGTTTTCCCCTAAGAAACCTTTCCATACCCTAATCCCTTCACAGCTCTTTCCAGTTGTTACTGTTCAAAAATGAAATACAGTTCTGTGAAATATTGAGTTTCTTTTGATTCTTTTTTATTGGTGATAAGTTAGGCCAGATATTTACTTAACATATATATTTTTCTTTCCTCTTAACTAACATTTTTAAAAGCTAAATCCTGAGATTTTTCTATTAAAAGTTATACTAGACACTTTTTAATAGTCATATAGTTAAATCAGAGTTTGAGATTTCCAGTTCTAAGTAAATATCCACTGTATTGGGAGAGATAAGAGACATGTAGTTCAATGGCAAAGGTCAGTGTCTCAAGAACGGTACTTCTAAGGATGTTTGAGACATGGCAGGGTCATTCCTGATGGAGCGAGAAAGACCTTGTGAAAGAGTCATGCATGATGGAAGAAT
This sequence comes from Dolichotis patagonum, assembly GCA_004027295.1. Taxonomy (NCBI): domain Eukaryota; kingdom Metazoa; phylum Chordata; class Mammalia; order Rodentia; family Caviidae; genus Dolichotis; species Dolichotis patagonum. The sequence continues at coordinate 5,191 of PVJX010003725.1, forward strand.
TTTAATAGCTAAAGGTGAAAAAGAAACTCAAGTTAGCATGCAGCCAGAAGACAATGAACTTTGCTTTCTTCTTTTAATTGTCTTTTCTGTGCATAATTCTTAATCATGATTGTGAGTCTTCATAAATGCAAGTATTTTAATATTCCCCAGCTTCTAGCATAAACACACAGTAACATTGATTGATACACATGCAATCCAAAGAAAATGGCAGAGAACAGAAACTGCCAGTTCACAAGAAATATAAATCCTGGATTATTGTTAGAATCAGCTTTCAGAACATACACCGTATTGTATCAAAATCTCACTGTTAAAAGATTAGTCTTGTTTTTTAGCTGTGAAGATAGGACAGTCACCTTTGTCCCAAACTCTCTGAAGTTCACTTTTATAATCTATAAAATAAGAATTTTAAGTGAAATGATTCTAAGGTCCTTTTAACTCTGAATTCTAACTATTGTTGCAATATCAACATTTTTTTTTCATCGTGGGCATCATGTAATGTGAGATCATTTATTTATGGGTTATAGAGTGGTCACCTCCAAAACTGGTCCTGAAAGTGTTATCCTAATATTAACATTTACAATATGCAGCATAGTAAACAACTACACATAGACTTGACAGGCTAGTGAACCTCTATTTGTTGATGGAGCTCTCATATTTAGATTTTCTTATTGTTAATTTTGTACTTGTATGACACGTATTAAGGTCATGTAATATGGTTATAGTGTGACACAATTTCACATTATTCACTTTTCATAAATACATACATTTACATGTAAGTTTGGAGAATAGTGCTTATCACACATTACTTCCCACTATACTTTCCTGTGCAACAACAGAAAGGAGTAGGAAAGAAGGGGAGGAAGAACAAAAAGAATAAACTAGGAGTCTGTAGGGTGTTTTAGGTTAGAAGGAGAAATCACAAAGAGAAACTCCTTGTAGTCCTTGAAAATTAAAAGAGAGCTATAATTTCCCTCACTGCCTGCTTGATACTTTTCTTCAGGCCCAGTTAATAAGCTTATTAGAAAATAACATTTTATTTATAATATATGGTAAGATAAAAAACTTTCAATGCTTAAATAATGTTGTACTCCTATAAATCCCATTTCCTCAAAAGTTATATTGATTTTTATTAATTTAACAGAACAAATCAGATTTTGTGTTGCATAAAATAATAGACAAACTGCTTGACTAATAACATAAAGATATTAACTTGTATCTTAAACTTAAAGATTATGAACGTTCAACCTTTCAAGCATTTTATTTATATTTTATATAAAAATGGAAAGAAATCATCTGGGTAAAATTTCTGTGTAAACAAAATATGTTCCACTGGTGCTTGTGAAGTTCTGTTTGATACTGTTATCTGCTAAGAGAGGGAATGAAATTATCATCTGATAAAGCCCAAAGAAAACTTGATGGTCTCAGATAAAGTGAGTGATCTTCGCAAAGGAAAAGTACTTCACAGAAGCCGGAAACTGGAATACCAAAGGGAGGAAGCTGGTACTAGAATATTTCTCTTAATGACTGCATGACAAGTCCATCACGGGTCATTATTTATAGGTCATTTTCCTGTCAATTGTAGGAATCCTGGCCTTAATCATTTGTGTCAACACACACTTCCGTATCAAAACTTCCAACATGATACAGATAATTCTGAGAAACACGATATGCGTTCTGACAATTTTTTGCTTTCCTTTTGACTCTGAATTTGCCAAGATATTTCCTGTTAACTCCTTGGCATGAGTGTTTTTAAGTGCCTGTTACTGATGCCAGCACTGGGTGTCATGCTGGGAAAATCCAGCTTTTGTAAGGAAAATTACAGAGCACGTGGTCAGCATTAAATTTAAAAGACCATTGCTACTACTATACTGAATACATTTCCACAGTTAGGCATTTCATTATTTTACACAGATATTTTTCTTTAGCCTTTTCCTTTGGTAGGATGGTCTCCACACTCCAAAAACTGTTTCATGAGTAAAAGAGACAAAATATAAATGTATTTCTAAGGATTATTAGCTGTGATAAGTATTCTGAAAGTGCCTCTTCAGCTGATAATAAAATCCTTTTGCTGGGTATTCTCTTAATCCATCACAAAGCTATCATCTTCGGGCAAAACACAAAACTTAGTCTGAATTTACAAAATTTATTTTTAAAATTATAATCACTTGAATTAAAAATCCAGGGCAGGTCCTGGATGCTTTCTGTTTGCACCTTTGAGATATGTTAAGAGGACAGACCGAGCTCTTCTTGATTCCTGTCCTGTATCTGAATCGGATGATAGGAACATGGAACAGGGGGCATCCGCAAAGGCAGCAACTCCCAGACCATTGCTGTTGTAAAGGGCATCCAATTGAAGCTTTTGATTAAAATAGTATTTTCTGACAAATATATTACTAAGACTGTAAATGATTATGTTACTAGAATAGTGTTGGGTTCAACTTAACACAATAGTTTACAAATATATTGACATAAATACATGATAGGAAAGAGCCATTAGTAAATCAATAAAAATAATCCTCACTTGGATGAAGTGAGAGGAAAGAAATAGAAGGCAAAAAAGTGATAGAGTAGGGAAAGATATTTCCATAATTTAATTTAATAATGTATAAACCACAAAATGAGAAATAGCCTTGAATAGTCAACTAATAAGTTAATTGTATAAAGATGTGATGTAATTATTTCTAAAGATTCCCCCACTAATATTCCAGAAAATAATTTTTACATAAAACTATCAATAAGAAATCATCAACTAACCAGAAGATGAAATCACAGGGTATGGATGTATAAATACAATTTATTCAAATAATGATTTCACTAATTAGAAGCACTGAATGTTTTCACTGGTGTCAGCATTGTGAAAACTACTCTAGCAGTTACAAAATAATAGTCAAAGGATCTTAAAATCTCAAAATAAGAATCCAAATTCATTAAATATATATTGAGCACATGCTAGATAGCTAGCGCTGTACTGTCTGTGAAGCACATGACTGACTAAGACACAGTCCCAATTGTAGAGGAATCAGTGTAGTTAATGAACTAAATATAAATCCATAGGATGCTGTCCCAAGTGATAGCGAAGAGGCAAGGTAAGATACAAATGGAATTTCCTAGGAAATGTAGACAAGTCTCTGAGACTCTAACTCAGTGTTTCTCAGCCCTAAATTTCATGTTCTGGTCTCATCTCATTTGAAAATTCCTAAATATGAAATAATATACCAAAACTCAGAGCCGCAGCAATTTCAAAGTAACCTTACTCAAAATATATTTCTTAATATTCTGCTATGCTGACATTAGGACCATGTTCAAGAATCATGACACTGGACCAGGGGTTTAGCTCAGCAGCGTAAGTGCCTGCTTATCTAATGTGAGGTCGTGAGTTCAATCCCTGGTACCAAAAAACAAAACAAAACAAAAAAAAAGAATCATGACACTAATTTTAGACTAGGCTTGAACAGATTATAAAAACAATATTTACGGAAGAATCAATGTAGCTAAAACGTCCAAACTATCCAAAGCTATTTAGATTTAATGCAATTCCTGTCAAAATCTTCACAGAACTAGAAAAAAATCCCAAGAAAAAAAAAACTCTGTAGATATCCAAAGAAGTCTTGAACAAAAAGAACAAAGCAGGAAGCATTCTGCTACCTGACTTCAAAATATATCAGAAAGCTGTAGTAATCAAAATAGCACTGTATTGGCCTAAAAGCAGGTACACACCAATGAAACAGAATAGAAACCCATGAAGTCAACTCATATATTTACAGAAAAATGATTTTTGACAAAGTTGCTAAAAGCATGCATTGGAGAAAGGATACTCTTTAATACATGGTGATAGGAAAATCGGATATCCACATGCAGAAGAATGGAGGTATACCTCTATTTCTCATAAGTTATAAAACTTAACTCCAGATGAATTAAAGACACAAATAAAACCAGAAACTATTAAATGGCTTGAAAAAAGTAAGAAAAATGTTGATATGGGCAAGAATTTTTTTGGACAAGACCTCCAAAACACAGGAAACAAAAGCAAAAGAGACAAGTAAAATTACATTGAAAATCTTCTGCAAACAAAGGAAATAATTCAACAGAATAAGAAGACAACTATAAAATGGGAGAAAATGTTTGTAAGTTAGACATCTGACAAGGGGATAATACCATAATATACATAGCAAATCAAAAACTCAAAATAAAAATAAATAACCTGATCTAACAATGGTGATAGATCTAAATGGACACTTCTCAAAAGAAGACATACAAGCAGCCAACATGCATAGGAAAATAAATTCTCAACATTATGAATCAGGGAAATGCAAATCAAAACCATAATGAGATATAAACTCACCACAAGAATAGCTTTTATCAAGGAAACAAATGCTAATAAATGATAATATATGATGAGGTTGTGAAGTAGGGGAATCCTTACACACTGTGGGTGGACATGTAAATTAGTATAGCCATTATGGAAAATCATGTTAAGGGTCTCGGAAAACTAACAAATAAAGCTATTATGTAATGCAGTAATCCCACTACTAGGTATACATTTAAAGGAAACGAAATCGCATATCAAAGAGACATTTTATACCTATGTCTAGTACAGCATTATTCACAATATCCAAGAAATGGAAGTAACTTAAGCATCCATCAACTGATGAGTGGAAAAACACTGCACCTGTACACAATGGAATATTATTCAGCCACACAAAGAATGAAATCCTACCATTTGCAACAATGTGGATGAACCTGGAGGATAGCATATGGGGTGAAATAATCCAGGCACAGAAAGACAGGTGTCACACAGTGTCCTCGGTACACAGAATCTAAAAAGCTGTTTCCTAATGAGAGAGTAAATGGTAGTTACCAGAAGATGGAGCAGGTAGGGAAGAGGGAGATATAGGGTACCAAATCCATACACGGAACGTAGACACTGTGTGCTGCCAACATGTACCAAAACAAATAAAAATAAAAAGGGAGGGGATCAAAAAATGGAGGGGAGAGAAGGAAGATTAAAAAAAGAAATTAAGACATATATGTACATGTACCAGCTTCTCACAAGAAATGTGAACATTACATACTACGTACAGCTACCAATAAATAATAACAATATTAATAACGATGAACAGAAAGGTTGATCAAGAGATACTAAATTACAATTAGATACAAGTAAGCCACTCCGGGGTGCTATTGCCCAGTAGGATGACAACTTATAATGACAATTAACTGTGTATTTCAAAAAGCAAAAGTAAAGAATTTTGAATACCTTCAGTATAAAAAGATTGTGTTCGAAGGGATAGCTAGGTTCAACCTGATTTAAACATCAGGCAATGCTAGATGTGTCACAACATCACATTGTAGCCATAAATATTTTTGTGGCAAATATTTTATGTTTGTGTCAGTGAAAAAGTTTAATTTTAAAATGGAATTATACAAGTCAAAAATGAGGGGAAAACAAGGATCTAGATGGAGCATTTGCTTAAGTTTAGGCTAAACTTGTCTGCAGTGGATCTCCACACGTCTCTATCACCTTTCCTTGAAACTTTAGTCTGAAAGTTTTTCTTGTATCAAAACTCAGTGGGAGCAGGTAAATACTTAATGGCAGTGTCTCTCTGCCATTAAGATGTCTTTTCCCCAAGTCACCCCAGTGCTAGAACTGCTCCTGCAGCATGCAAAGAGCTTAGTGATGAGTCAGTGTTGACTGGATACTTTACCATCATCACTGTTTGTGAGCTGGAAACTTTAAACACCACAGGAAGGCTTTTCCTAGTGACTGACATGGGCAGAGGAGTTTTGGGGGAACCCTTAAAAGCATGACCCACTCTGGATGGTGGATATCATAAGGAAGGTATTTTCATTTCCCACTGCTGCTGTGATAAAGTACTGCAAATTCAGAGATTGTTTCTCTTACCCTTTGGAGGTCAGAAGGTCTCAATGTTTTGGGGCTATAATTGAGATTGGTTCCTTCTAGAGACTGTTTTGTGTCTTTTCCAAATTCTAGAAGCAGCCGGTATTCTTTGTTTCATGACCACATCACTCTGACCCCTCCTGGTATTGGCACATCACAATCCCTTTATCACAACCCTTGTGATCACATTGGGTCTACCTAGATAATGGGGAACAGCCTCCCCATCTCAGTGTTTTTAACTGAAATGCAAAGTGGCTTTGCCCTGTAAGCTAACATAGTGACAGGTTCTAGGGATTAAGACAGGGGCATGTTTGGAGGAGAATTCTGTCATCACAGTAGGTGAATGCATCATAACCCTTGTCAACTATCTTGGGACAAAGCTTAACCAAGTACTTCTGTATCAGATACTCTTGCCCTTGAAAGAGGAAGAAAGCAAAGATACTGTGATTTGACCCAGATCTCTTCAATTTCATTAAAGATAATTACTTCATCTGGTCAACCACATCTCAAAATCTCTGACTGAGGGCTCTGCTGACTACTTTGAAATTTTATTTTTGCGTTAGTTCTCATTGTGGAGGTCCCAAAAGCATGTCATTTAACATTTAGATCAAATTTAAAACAGGATTGACTTTTCACAAAACAAATATAAAAGAACTCTAGTCCTGGCTGAATATTTCATTTGTTTTAAATAAATGTAAATCATTAAGTTCCCCTGAATACAAATGAAAGGACAGTTTCCATCATCACTTTAAAGATTACTTTGAAAATATGAGGTTTAAATATTTCTGCACTTTAACAATAGAAAAGGGTTGACTTTCAGAGTGTTTTGCCTGTACCATTGAGAAAAATAACAGTGACATCAATATTAACAAAGAAGAGTCAGTCATCCAGTAGGCTCTGAATTACATTTAACAGCTGACAACAGTTTAAAAAGTCACAATGTGCTCAAAATAAAAGGAAATCTCCAACAGAACTCATTTAAACTTGCTAATCATAAGAACAAAATTAAAGCTGCCCCTGTTGGTATTATCAGAATTTAGATTAACCTCAGCAGAGGAAGTGGAAACAGGTAGGATAAATGTTCCCAAAGAAAGAATGACTCATTTGGAAGTTTATAATTTCATTCTGGCCCAGACATATCAAACACCCTTACCAAAGTAAGCCAAGAACAGCCTTTTTCCTGAGAGTAATATTCTGTACTATCCAGCCACTGAATAGTCCTGTTTTCTTTAAAATATAATAAACATAATGGTCTTCCCTTCACAGAATCATCCCATAGTTTTATTTATTATTAGAGACAGAAAGCAAGTATATTTATTCTTAGAAAAAGAAGGCAAAGATGACAACAATTCACTGTTTCTATCAGCTGGACAGCATTTAACAAAAACCTGGGTCACTCATTAATTCAACAAATAATTTCTGAGCACTTAACTCAGGCTGTGTTCTAGGTGCTAGGGAGGTAAGGAGAAATAAGACAAACAATTCACCCTCATGCAGTTACACTGAGTGAAGACACTGTTAGTAATGCCTAAATTAATATTAATGCCTAAAAAATGTCAATACTGAACTCACCACCCCATGAGAAACTGATACACACTCGATGAAAAAAATTAGAGCAAACTAAGTAGTAGGTTATGGTGGATGGAGTGAGGGTGTTTAACGAGGTGCTTTGGAAGGACCTCTCTGAGGAAATGATGCCTGTGCAGAGACCCAAAGGAAGTGAAGTCCTCACTTCTAACAACCAAGAGAAAGTGCATTTCAAGCAGGGGGGACAAAGGGCGGAAGGGGCTCCTGGTATAGGAAGGAGTTTCACACAATCAAGAAATGGTGAATACGATGTGACTGGCCAGGGTGAAAGGAGGAGATGAGACTGTGAGACAACCTAGGACTACAGAGTTGAATTTTGTTCTGAGTATAATTGTGACTCATTGGAGAGTTTTCATTGGAGAAATAGCATGATCTAATTTGGCTGGCAAAAATTCATTCTAGCTGTTACGTGGAGGGTACTGTGTGGTGCAAGAGCAGAAGCAAGGAGATAAGACCAACATTGTCTCAGATGAAAGATCATTTACTTGGAATAGGAGGTGGTGTTGGAGCATGGGGAGGAATTAAAATTCTGAAGGTCGCGCTCCTGGCAGTAGCTTTCCTGTTGCTAGATGCAATTCCTGGCACCCACTATTTGAAGCAAGAAAGGTTTATTTTGGCTCACAGTTTCATTCCATGGTCAGCTGGCCCTAAGGCTGAAACACGACGGCAGAGGAACACAATAGAAAAAAAGGACCTCAAACCATGGGAAATGGGAGGCAGAGAATAAAGGAGCCAGGGACAGGAATATGCTTTTCCAGGTCACACCTCCAATGACCCCCTTCCACATGTTTCCCCTCTTAATGCCACATTTACCTACTGAACCCATCAGTGGATGAACTCACAGAAGAGGATAGTACCTCCATGATCCAATCCAAACCCATGAGACTGTGGTGAAACATTTTAGATTTAAACCAAAACCCTCCTCCATGATTCTTTACCTGGGAAAATTTATAAAAGGAAAATTATGGGTTACACCATAGTCCCCATTTCTGGTCTCAAGGCCACAACAGATAATTACTGTGTCCTTCTTCTTCTGTCCATTCCAGACACTGCTCACTCTCAGCGATGGCTTCTGCTGGTCTAGGCAGCTTACTTGGTGATGTGACCTCAGCCTTACCCAGTTCTCTGGGCCTCTAGTCACACCAGGTTATAACAAACACTCATTTAGCATTGAAATTAGGCCATGGGATGCCCAACAGAACCTCCTGAGCACCAAACACCTTTTTCTCTGGCCCTGCTGTGCACTAATAGTGCACCTCCTCCAGAGGATCATGATCAGCCTCTCTACCATAAGTCTTTTTCTTTCCTACTGGCCCCTTGGCCTGAGGGCTCTGAAGTGCCTACACGGCAACAGAGAAACAAATTCAGTGGGGTCCATGGCATCCCCCTGTCATATGCATCCCACCTTTTAGAACCAAGTCTTCTATACTCATATAGCTCAAGGGTCAAAGAAGGGAAACAAAAATTCTCCCAAGATAATAGAGCACGATGATTCCCAAGCCAAAGAATTCTATGTGCTGACATCCAAGCTCTAGGCTGATTATTGATTCAGAGTACATACTGCATCCTAGGTGACTAGGCTGATGGGGCACCAACTTGGTACTTCAGTCATGCATTGCACAAGTTGTTTGAACACTCTCTGAGCCCAGTAGCTTCTGGGAGCTGTGGTATAGGACAGAGTGACTAGATTTCATCAACATGTACCTACCACCTGTCTTCCTTTGCTCTAAAGTGGATGCCCCTAATGTGCTATGGAAGTGAATGGTGTAGGAGTCATCGAGGCATTGACAGTAAGTGACATGAGGTTTCCAGAGTCCTGAATACCTGCTGGTGCAGCTTATTCCAGCCTTGTGTGTGCTTGGTTCTAGAAGGCCCACTCCACATCTTTATAATAGCTGCAGTTATCCTGGGCTCCCAGGAGTTAAAAACAAGTAAGCCTTCATTCAAAAGGTATAGCATAGCATCTCAATCTCCCAATGTTCTTATTTCAAGGCTCAATATTATTATTCTCTTTCAAAGTACAAAAATGAGATGGAGAAGGAAATGTTCTTCCATGTGGCTGTCTAGCATTCTCCATATTAACAAAAATGAAGCTACAAATGCTACAACACAGTCTCTTTTACCAGACAGCTATTTCATTTGCTCTAAGTCCTTTCCCCATTTCCAATGGTTTCATCTGTACACGTTTCCAGCTCATTTTGCCCACCTCTGCACAGGCGCGAGTTCATTAACGTCACCCTTGAAGTCTGATGCTGTTACCATATGTATATTTAAAGCAGAGACTCCTTAATTCTATTTACTACACCTCTTTCTCCTAAATAAATTTCTAAGGCTTTTGTCTCCTGTTTTAGACAATAAAGGTATTCACATCCCCAGTTCTGTGATTCAGTCCAATTCAGCTAATTTTATCAAGTGCACTGAGCTAGTATGAGAAATGTTTCTAGTCTTATCATTCATTTGCTCTACTCTGCAGGAGTTTTATAACATTCTTTAATCACTGCAGTTCTACTTATATGAAAGAAAAATCTTCAGCCAGCTTTTAGTCTATGCATACCACATATTAGCAACTACCAAAACTGCACTTTAGTTTTACTGAGTAAACTTCAATGATAAACGAAAATACAAAGAGACCAATAACTTTGGGACCATTTACCCATAAGGACAAAAGAAATAATTTACATGTCTGGATCTATTTTAAGCTCTTCGAGCTTCCATAACCCACAGCTGGACCTGGAGGTGCATGTTGGGAGACTCCATTCCCCCTCACATCAGTCTGCTCATCAGCATATAATGAATGTGCTTGACTTGAACAGCCCACATTTTTAATTTCATTCATAATGGTACCCCACAGTGTCCCTTGTTTTCTTTTACCTCTAAGTAAAAAGTGTTTTTCATCACTTAGGCAGTCTAAGAGAAAGAGAACATCAGTATTCTTATGGCTTCTACACCACTATGAGCTCCTGCCTAATAGAGAATGCTTTCAATCCTGAATATTTACTATCTCAACTACTACATATTGATAAATTACTCATGACATAATTCCATCAAAGTTTTAATGATGCCGAGTAGCTATAAACAAGTTATATAATGGTTGATTTTTCTTATAATAATTTATTTTCTAATATAAGCCACTATTTGACTATACATCATAATCTAATTTAGTTCATGTTACTTCCTAAGTAATCCTTAGGTACACCTAAGATTTCATTAGAAATATTTTTATTGCTGTTCTTAGAGGCAATATAGGTAAACCAGTGATCCTGAGCTGACACATTGATAACATTGATTCAGTCGATAGATTGAAGTGGGGTTGAAACACTTAAGAAATCTGGCAGCCTCTACCATCTATCTAAGGCGAGTTTTACTTTTCAGAGAATAAATCTAAATATATCTCCCAATCAAATATATGAGCATATGTGTGTTATGTATATGTGTGTAAGATATATATGAAATATTTCAAAGTTCAGACCACTGTGTTTAGACTTCCTTACTTCACAAGAGGAAATGGCACAAAGGAAAGCAAGAGAAGACAGATTTTTCTTGGCCCCTTCATTGCTGATGATAAAATTCCAGGAGGAAGGATGGTGTCAAGGGTTCCCACTGCACTTTTTTGCTTCTTTGCTCTTCCCTTGAAATAAATCCTGGTGGTTCCACCCTGATCTTCACAGTTAAATAGCTTTACCCAAAGCAGATGTGCTCAGGGAGTGCTTTCCCTTTTGCAGCCTGGAGACGCACAAGTTTCTTTGCTCATTTCTCCCACTGACTTGGGCTGCGAGAACACTTAGAAGTGGCTTGGGCAAACAGAAACTGGATACATAAAGAATGCATTTAAATTTTGCTATTAATATTATGTTAAATTATTAAACTGCAAGCCATATAAAATAGCTGACAGTCTGAAAAAGTCATAAATCAGCCAACACCTACATAATTTACTATCCTTTTTTATTCTAGTATATTCCTCTGTTTGAATAATGAAACAGAATTAATTGGTTTCACTTTGAAAGCAATGTTATTGTAAGCATGTACTAACACTGAATAACACTCTTAAATATATTCTACATATCAAAATATATTCTTTACACAGCTTTTAATTTAATTCAGACATCATATACCATAATAGATTTAGTACAGCATATTTTCACCTTTCACTACAATTCTCAGAAATCTTTCCAGAGTATTAAGTTGGGAAAGTGTTTTTCTTTTGATATTTAATGGAACAAAAATCATTACCTAAAGTAAAAGAATATTTTTATTTAAATACAGATTAGCTTAGATGAGAATTAAGTAGAGACACTAAAAAAATCTTTAACATAATATTGAGTTTAGGACATCTGGTGTTAACTCACTTTGCTCTTGATATTTGGAAAGAAAGCCTTTTCTGAAAGGCTGTATAGTTATTTTTAAAACTATACATTGGCCATCTTTATATAGAAATTTAAGGTAAGTACAATGCATAACAAAAGTTTAAGCCCTTTAAAAACTTTCCTAAAGTATGACTATGTTATTTTGCTGTGTCTCCCATTAATTGAAGAAAGAGAAAGGTACATTTTGATCCAAATACCACTGAAAGTTTTATGAGTCACTTGAATTTACTAAAGGTAAAAGTAGTTTTATTTTTCCTTTGAATCATTTCCAAGTTACTGTTAACTAGTGTGTGTGTGTGTGTGTGTGCGTGTGTGTGTGTGTGTGCGCATGCAAGTGTGTGTGTGTGTATGAGTGTATATGTATGTGAGTGTGATTGATGTCTATGACAAACACTTTCTCCATCTTGAAAATAAGCTATACATTATTGTCAATTCAAGGGCAAGTATATAAGAGTTGAGTTTTGCAGGTTAACAATATATGGGAATTTTAGAGCCCTCTGCCACGGGGGCTGGGAGAGAGGCGGGAACCATTTATCTGGCTGTGAGAGCAATGCACAAGGTCATGCAGGGTCCATTTTAAGGTGGGACCCTGTATCTCATCTTATTTAATGCCATTCAATGACTGTGATGCAAAAAAGAAAGAGAATCAAACTTGTAATGCTCTTGTGGGTGCAAAAAAACCGCTCCACACTAACAAATCCAAGAGACACTGGAACAGAATAATCTATTCTTTGAGGAGTTCACTATAATTTCTGCGTTACCTAGTGACAAAGTTTATTTTCCTCTTTAAACTTAAAGGTTTCAGATTTTCAACAAAATATATTTCTCTGAATAGATGAAGACTACATAGAGAAAAATCAAATTAACGGGAAAAAAAAAAAACCTCCGCACTATGCCAACTTCTGTGCCTTAAGAAATATTCTGTTAGGGACAAATGTTCGTATTGGGTAGTAGTTGTTTAGAACTACGTTTTACTTCACAGTGATGCTATAGGAGATGTTGAAAGAAGTAATCATGTGGTGCTAGAATGCAGGGCAGGCTTCCTGGGTAGCGTTTTTAGCTCTGCTCTGCACCAGCAATATGATCTTGGAAGCCGTTGAACCTCCCTCTTGAGCTTAGTTCCTTCATTTATAAAGTTTAAAAAATGGTTTGATTATTTCTAAGATTATTTCTGGCTTTAATATTGGAAGGTTTTCATTTCATTTGATTTTTGTAAGATTTTTTGTTTCCAGCCCACTACACAATAATTTTGAAATGAAGAGAATGTATTGAGTATATTTCCTCATGACTTTCTCAGATGATGCTCAATTTACATGGTGAATAATGAAGAGTAAAATATAATAATATACTGGAATTCAATGAACAGTTTTTAAATTGTGTATTTAAGAATCTATTACGTCATTGACCTTCTTAATTATTAATAGGATATTTCTAAAGGAAGCACTAAGGAAGATTTTGAAGAAATTACAAAACAGAAAAATTTGGAGGAAAGTACAGAAAATTTGGTAAAATATTTGAGAAAGCACAGATAGCATCTGAAAAAGGCAGGCCCACAGCAGAGGTGAGCTTACTAACACATGCCTCTTTAACCCACTGGGTAGAAATTTCTCAGGGGGTCATGAATCTATTGAGTACCCTATTTCTCTGTTTCTCTTTTGTATTTTTATAAACTGTTATGGAGGATTCAAATTCATGAATCTAGTAGTTCTGAGATTGAAACCATCCCAAAGCAAAGCAGTTATGCTTGTGTGTATTTGTTTGTATTGTATGCTGGCACTAACCTGTATTGTAACATTGACTGTGATGAAACAGACCAGTTGCTTTCTTACTTCACCATAATTATTTCTTGTGCTTAGCTGACAGTTACAAAAAAAAAAAAAAAGAAAGAAAGAAAACCACCTTCACAAGACCTCCATTATCCAGTTCTCTAAACACAATGTAATGTGGTTTATGTGTGGTCCCAGTCACCTAATAAAAGTCAGTATTCTATCACAAATAGAAGCTGCATTCTCTAAATGGAATAGTCCTTGCCAAAAAATGTTTCCTTAGCAATGGGAAAATGTACTTTAAAACAATTATTCACTTATTTACGTGAAAACTTCAGAGACAAATCAAGATCACATAATCAGATCAAGAGAATTCTTTAAATGCCTTTTATCTTTGTTAGGGTAGTAGTCTTGCACATGATTTGCCCATGTTTCCCCTTCTGAAATACAAAAATAGAAGGTAAGGTTTGAATTTCAGTAAATAGTAACATATTGTACAGAAAGTCTCACTTATGCAGAAATGTCCGTGAATAACACATTTATTTTTTTCTTTCCTTGTCTCAAACATTTATTTCACGTGTCCTTCCATGGTTTTGTCTCCACATGACCAATCACTATGAGTTTAATTGAAGATTTGTAAATATTTCCCACCCCAAATAAACTCTGATCATTTTTTTTTTACCATACTCTTTGAAACGTATTTCTGCCTTGGCAAATTCAGAAAACCTTTTAACAGCACAACAAAACAAATTAGAAGAAAGATAAATGAGGCTTTTAAGGGGGCACATATTAAATTAAAATAGAATTTATTTTCACAAAACAAGTCTCACTTCTGGTGGCTTGTACAGTGTGTACCTCATAGTATTATGAATACATAATGGCAACACAATCTTGCGGAGGCCTTAACCTCCAGTGAGGGATCTTGGGAAGTTGGGTGATGAGAGAAGGAATGGATCCCTGGGAGGAAGAATAGTGGTGGAGAATTGCTCCCTCACATCTGTGAAAATACTGTAATAATTCAACACTCTTTCCACTTATGATTTAGTTGAACCAGTATATTTGCCACCCTATACTCATTGAATGTGTAGCTGTCAACGTTATTTTCATAGTACACATAAAAGACTTTTATAAATTTGAGTCTTCTTAAATTAGTTTAATAAATGTTTATGGAAGACCTGCTAAGTGGTAAACAATAAGCTAGACATAAAATATATATACATGCTGATTCCACAAAACGAATGTTGCTCTTCTCTATTGCAAACATACAATACACAAACAGTTAAAAACACAAGTACACAGATACAGAAAAAGAGGATAAATTCAGCAGTTTCCTGAAGAAGAAATTGTGCTAATAGGAGAAATCATACATAATAGCCAACAGCCAAACTTTCCACTGACTTTCTTGGGTTTACACTGTGTTTACATTGCTTGACATTTTAATTGATAAAAAAGGACTGTTCACATGTTATCTATCTCCTCTATCTAAAATAAAGCTGATTTTAACTTTTTTACAGAAAACTACAAAAAATCATTTTTTTAGTCTTCTGAATTTATTCAGTACTCTGATGAGTTTTTGAAAGTTTGCCCCATAACCCTTCTTAGATTATTCCTCTACTGTCTCTGTCCTATTGGAGAGCACATGCCTTAAAAATAAAAAAATTGAGCCATGGTGGAACCCAGGAGCCTGCACAAAGAAGCAATTCACCTGCCCTCTTGGTAAGCGCCTTCCTCTGGGGTGAGCCAGGAGGTGAATCAGAGAAAGGGCCCAGAGATCCAGTCATGGGCATGACGGAACCCAGGAGTCTGCACAAAGAAGCAATTTGCCCACCCTCTTGGTAAGCGCCTTCCACTGGCGTGAGCCAGGAGGAGACCCTGTATTGTCTCTTGAACCTACCAGTGCACGGGCTTGGAATCAAACATCCAAACCCCACCACCACCGTTAGCAACTGGGGACAGAGGTCTGAGTATCTCTTGGCAGGATGATTGTATGCAACATAGCAAATATGGGGGGTCTCCTCTATCTTCTCTTTGAAAGCAAGTGTTGTTTTCAGTTTTATTTCATTATGATTATTTGCTTTGCTCTATTCAATATTCTCTTTCAATTGATTTTATAATGTTCTGCCTTTGGTTTGATTTTGCCATACTTAATTAACTAGACAACTATTGTGAAGATAATGAGATATACTATGTGGTACCTATTACTGTTATCCCGGTAACCTGCTGTGAAGTTCTGTACCAAATTCACTGCACTGTCTCAATTGGCTTTGTTCTGTCTTGTTCTGTTGTATTTCTACTACCTTCAAAATAAAAAAACCCACACAACAGAATTACATAAGGTGATTAAAAAGGAAATAACAACAAAACAGATCAGTAAGGTACTAAGCAAGCTGAAATATGATATAACTAAACAGATAATGGACTTAAAAAGCAAAAGGAGGAAAACAAAGTGCTCTAAAGGATATAACTGCATGTATGTTTAAGTGTGTAGGATTAATAACTGTATTACTAAGTTTTTGTTGGATCATTGAACAGAACTGTTTGCAGCCTCACTGTTTGAATGTCCACTTTGTATGCTTTAATTTTGTAATATGAACAACTGTTTCTAAGAGGACAATATGTAATTTATCAACTAGTGATTTCCTAATGGTTTTTTTTTTGAAATTCTGTATTATTTCCACCCTTTTTTCTGTTTTGCTTTTTTTTCTCTTTAAATAAAATTTAAAAAAATAAAAAAATCAACTTTCTGTCCTAATGCTCTACGGGCTGCCTTCTTACTGACCAGGAAACACAATGCTCTACTCCACCTGGCTGTTTAGGTCTCCCTGACCTCTCAGAGCTCCTGGGAAAGCACACTTCTCTGGATTTAAACACTTCCTTTTTGAAAACAAACATATAAGTCAGGTTTTGACTATGTGTTCTATTTTGCTCTTCTTAGATGATGTTTGGTGACAAGTTAGAGAGTTTACACACACAACAGCTTTCTGTCTGCTGCAGGAGGGATGACCTTTTTTGTAGTTCTCAGAACATCTGAGGCCAGGGAAGCCAAAATCTCCCCAAGAAGGTATAACGCTTAAGAATTCAGAGAAATATCTAAAAGTAAAAATAAGTATCTTACAAAATGCTGAAAATTAAACACATCATCAGTGATATATATTCATTAACATTAATCTGTGTGGAGAGTATAGAACTAGAAGTAAACTAACAGCTTAACTTACACATTAATAATAGAATTATAACACAAATAAATATGAGATGGGAAGCCAAGATAAATAATCAGTTAATACTAAGTAGCCAGAGGATTAAATAGACTCCTTCATTGGAAAAGTGGTCCATATGTCATTTCATCTGAACAAACACTATTTTTCTAAAAATTCTTTTCTCCTCTACTTTGTAGGCTAAATTAAGGGATAAATTTCTTGGCAAGGTAAAAACTTGTAGACCTTTAATACTGTGCAAAGCTCTCTCCTGGGAACAGATAAGGAGTAGTGAGGTGCGATACAGTAGAGATACAGTCACACTTGGCAAAAACTAGGAAACTTAATCAGAATCATGACCAATGGAAGCGTCTGAAAGTATCTATTGCACACACAAGTATTTTAAGTCAAAAAGAACAATTATATGGAATTTAGCAAATCATTTTGCTCTAGGGAAATGTGTAGCTCAAAAAAAAAGTCTCTTCAGACCTGAGAAAGAGAAATCATCCCTACCAGCCTCTTTTTTATGGGTAGAACTATTCAGTCCAATATGGCAGCCACTGGCCACAGGTGATTAGGAAACATCTGGGATACAGCTGGTCCAAATTAAAATGTGCTGTGACTATGTCAATTTCAAAATTTTTCTGCTGAAAAAGTAAGATATTTTATTAATACACTTTTTACTAATTACATGTTAAAATTTTGGACATATTGGGTTAAGTAAAATTTATGACAACTTATTATATGTGGTACATTTTTGTTTGGGGTATTGTTTTTTGTTTGTTTTGGTACCAATAACTAAACTCAGGACCTTGCACTTACCAGGCAGGTGCTTGTACCACTAAGCTGTATTCCCAGCCCTATTTGATGTATTCTTTTTGTTATTATTATTTTGTTACTTAAAATTTATAATGTCTAAAATTTTAAATTAAATATATGCTCATGCTTGTGGCTCACTTTATGTTTTGATTAAACAACACTGACCTACATTATTTGCTCATTTTGGCCTGGAGGGAGTTATCTAATTGGCAGCTGTTTACTGAAGAGATAGTGGTGGTTAGTACAGTACTTATCAGACTGTGTCAAATCCCTAAACAAGCAGTAATTTCTTCCTGAATAATAGAGACATTCTCTTTAAATCTCCAAAACTCACTTTGGCCTTGGAGCAGACATCAGCACTAAAAATCAGCACGTCTAACTTCCACCATTCTCTCTGGGGCACTATGAGTTCACAAGTCTGGGTTGAGATGATGAAAGAGACCAAAATTATTTTTAATGCTCTTCTTGCAATGGACCAAGACTAACACTATGAGGAAGAAGAGAACAAGTTTAAATTGTATCTGAGAAAACTACCAGAGAAAGCTGTAATACACTGAAGGGAAAAGAAGAGGAGGGATGACTAGACTATAACCAGAGTTGTGAAAGCAAGGGAACTCTCTTCCTCAAGAAACTATCAGCTTCTCATGAAGGTGGATTTGGAATCTAGCATCAAGGAAGGCTGTATTTGAGGAGTGGAGTGAGTCTTTGGGACTGGTCCATTTGGGTCAAGGAGTGATTTTTGGTCCCACAATAATTTCCATTCTCCCCTTGCCCTCATTCCCATTCTGTGACTTTATGGGAATTTCTTTATAAATAAAAGAGAGATTCTTGGCTATTTTGGCTATAAGACACAGGCATTTATTATCTCCTAGACTGGAAATAAATTCAACTTAAGAGAGAAATTCAAGAATGTTACAAAGTTTGTGCTTCCTCCTTTGAATTGTTAGAAAAATATCTTAGAAAATAGTAACTTTTCCCTGACCCTTGCTCACACAATTCTCCAGTTGTTTTCAGTTAGCATCCCCTGTATTCCTGTTGTCAAATTACACTGGGGTTGACAGTAACCAGAAATTGAGAGAAAAGGAAGTTGAGGCTAGGAAAACTAATTTCTTCAAGCCTCTTTTCCTACTTTTGGTGTTGCATACACGTTCTCTCACTGTGTTGTATCCACTTACATTCTCCCTTCCTATGGGAGCCCTGGATAGAAACCACTTTGCATGAACTGTGAAATTTTGGTTCAGTTCTGCTTTCCTAGTCTGAGACTTCTTGGATTTTTTGTTATTTTTGAGGACATTGAACCATTTCTGTTCTGATGCTTCTATTTTGTCTGCACTGGTTTTCTTGGCCTGTCTTTTTTACTTCTCTCAAATCATTATGACCAATGTCTCTATATAGTGAGATTAAATAGTTAATTTGATAAAATAGCCCCATTTTGCGAATGGAAAAACCAGCCTGCATGATAAAAATTCTGTTTTCACTCCTTGTCAAGTAAGTAACATGGATCTTTCATACACCTGTTGAATCTCTGCAAACATGTAGTTTATTATTAATTGTAGAGCTTAAGACTTTAGCTCATACTTCATGACTTCAAAACTATGATCCCTACTTCATCTGAAGCTATAAATATTTAAACTTTGGCAATGAATCTTAAAGAAAACATAGAATGATTTATTCTCTGAGAAGGGGCCACTGTTAAGAAGTTTGGCATGAAGAATTTTTCTTAACATTTGCGAGACAAGCCAACTTCTCAGCTCATGGACGTTACCAAGATGAATGACATAGCGCTATTGTGACTCTGCATAAAAATATTACTAACCTCATAGATCTTAAAGAGGCTGTTCTGTGATGGAGTGAAATAAATATACTGGCAACATCCAAGATTAAAAACAGACGAAACCTAGAGAAATGTTTTTGCCAACATGCTGCATGATTTATTAGTGAAAATGGTTTCTAAGTCTGGAAAAAATATGCTAAATCTGCACTGGAGGTAAACTGAGGACCTAGTGAAATTGCTTAGTCGTTATCAGAATAGGTCCATCACATTTCCTTATTTTGTGACTGTAAATATTACATATATATGTATATATATAAAGTGTTTACAAAACTGTAAGATACAACATAAAATGTGGCAACTATACCACATGGAGATGTGCACACAAGTGACCTGCAAGGCTCACTAACTTGTGAATTGACTAATGTCTTAACTACAAGTCTTGACTCAATACAAAGTTTTACACTTCATCCTCTTAAATATTACTCACATATGATGCTAAAATGTTAAATCCACAAATAAAATAAACATAAAAATAATTTTCCATTTTTGGAGAATAATGCCAACATAGGATATAAACGCAGGCCAAGTTTGGTTGTGAGTGAGGACAACAGAGAGAAGTATCAGTCACCATGCCCAGCCACTTTGATCAGTATCTTTCATATCAGTTGTAACTAAGGCTCAGGACCGCAGAGCTGGAATTAGATGTTCCAGGTCTTTTCACAAAATATTAGACTATCAATTTGATCTCCTATTGTCTGATGGGCCATTTGCTACCTGCCCCAGAGGGACAGACTTGTGCATTATTGGGGAAGATTCTACTGAGTTCTTGAGAAAGGCCTGGAACTCGTGATAGGGATCTGGAAATTTCCAGAAATAAGAATATTATTACAAATTTGCAGGAAGGGGTGGCACACACCTGTAATCCCATCACTCGAGAGGCTGAGGCAGGAGGATCGCTAAGAGTTCAAGGCCAGGCTGGACTGAGTGTATAGTGAGTTCAAGGCCAAAAAAACCCTTTTAAAAAAGTACAAATTTAATTCACTTTCAAATGCTATGTATACATCTAAAACTATTCAAAATACCAAATATGTCCCAGCTTAAAATTTTGTTTTAAGTCTCTATACTGTGTGTGTTACAGACCCAAATATCAGATGAACAAGAATGTATTAAACCAGGGAATTCAGTTGCAATGAGAGAGACTGTCATTGTCACTAAAGGATTATAGCCAAGAGTTGCCTGATTTTTTAAATGCATGAAGATCAGAACTCTAGATACTTATGTGAAATTGTCATATTTTAAAAATATTTTGTTTTGAGCAAAACTCACATAATATCCGCACATCATTCAATGCCCTCTGGCCTCCACTTTCCCACTTGGACTCAGTAGATGCTTAAAATTACTTACCCCCACTAGGTTCTCTTACTGAATTAAATCACTCAAGGATGGGCCCTTTTAATCACCAGTAACTCCGGTCATGAACACTATATTGAGAATTTCACTCAAATTCTCATTCCGCAAGGCTTACATCCTTTTCACTCAGCCCCTTAACTAGTAAATTTTGCACTTGAGTTAGTTACACAAGGAGAAAAATTAAAACTTTATTTAATTTAGGAATGTTCATGGAATAATTTCATACAGCTAGTCTGAGAAAATCATAAAATGCAAGTAGGTTAGTACATCGAAGAAGTGTACAATTCATGATATAATTATGTAATCAATATAGTGATAACACTACTGTCAAATATATAATGCAACTTGTCACAGAAATAGTCAAATGAAAACTTTATTCTGAGTTAGCATGCATCCTCCTTGATTGAATTTGTACCTTTTCCCCTATGAGTTGCCCATTATTGGATAAGAGCTCATATAAGAACAATGGAAACCTCAGAGTTTTTACCGAAAGTTTGGAGAGAGTAAGAGCTGGCAAAAAATAAAATTAAGTAATTAACCTCATTTATACACAGAGACTCATTAAGGTCTCATTGCCCGTACTGGAAGATGACAACAAAGACATGATTGACTCATTCAAATGTTAGAATTTGCTAATTATTACAGGCTAGTATTCAGCATTGAAATAACCAACTCTTTGTGAATTACTAGGTTCCTTCAACCCTGTGCTTTACTTTGAATGAAAATACCTGCTTTGCTCATTACTTCTGAATAACTCATGGGAAAACGCCTAAAGTACGACTCTGATTAGCTAATATTTGTGCTAAGTCTTAGAAACAAACTCAAAGTTCACACTTAATGAGTATTTAGCTCTTTAGAGATTCTAACAATGTGTCCTCAGAAAAAGATCTAACATAGAAGCTCCTGGATGACTAACAAAAAGTTCACTTGACTTTTGTCTATGACAACAACCACTTAAAACACTTTCAATGTCTTCAGGTAATTTTCCCAGAAGGAGTAGAGACCTTAAAGGAACAAGACTTGCACTGTTCCATGGCTCAATCAATATACATGGCAATTATCTGCTGTTATGATGATTGGAAAAAGGACCCTTTGCTTGGTTAAGAACAAAACAGTGATTTTTTAAAAAATACTCATCATCTAATTAGGCTTCTGACAAGCATGTAAAGAAATAAGAGGACAGTAAGTTATCTCCCATCAGGACTACTAATCCTGCTGGTAAAAGAAAAGTCAGGAGAGTGCAAATGTCATGGGAGGCTCCAAAGGAGTTAAAAAGAATAAATCAAATATAATTATTTCAAAAACACCTTTTTATTTAGCCAAAAAAAAAAATTCTGGTCAATTGAGGTAGTAGAATTATGATAAAACCCAAATTGTGAAACCAATGACAGAAAGTATTCACCAAGGCATATAGCCATCTGATTTATTATACTTCCTTTAACGTAAAGATTGACAGAGCTGCATGGTGTGGGTCAAGTGGTTAGAAAGTTCTCACCCACCAGGAAACAGGAGGAGAGGCTGAAGGAGGAGCCTCATGAGTCCAAAGGCCCAGTCTGGCCAGCTTTGAGAGGCCCTGCCTCAAATCTCAAAGTTACAGATATTTAAAAGGATTGGCAAAATACCTCAGTGATAGGGTGGAGAAGAGAAGAAATGGGAAGCGAAGAGAAAGGAAGATCAGAGACGGGAAGGAAGGCAAGAGAAGGGCAGGAGAAGGAGGGAAGGAAATAAGGAAAGAGGTAAGGGCGACATGTGGAGCACCCTTCGGTGCCTCCAGTGGGGTGGCCCTGGTCTGGCACTCAGAGCACGCTGGAGAAGAGGAAAGCAAAGCAGCTCTCTCAGGTGACAAAGCCCAGGGTTAATAACCTGGTGACAGTGAACAAGATTTCTTCTAATGTCTACTCAGGATCCTGGTTTCTCAAACTGAAGAACTCTCCTTTGAACTACTGGCAATTCCTGAACAGGCTTTTGAGTCCAGGCCACTTACATGAGATTTTCTTAGCCAGATATATTTACCCTCTTTTCGATCATTCATCTACCATGATAGATGGAAGGACATAGAGACCTTAAATTAATTCTTACTCATTACTCATGGCACAGAGCAATCCAAAAAAAAAGCACATTCCATAATCCCTCAAGCTAGCAAACTTAGCCTCAGAAATCTTTATCTGATATTGTAGCAACATTCTCCAAAATTAAACTGAAAGAGATATAAAGATTCTTTCTCATGTTTTGATATGATCGTCAAAACTGTATGCCACAGATTAAGCCGATTTTTTTTCTACAGGTTTGGTTGCTGTCACTGAAGAGTACTTAATTACACTCTTTTAAAAATCAGTTCCCTATTTTTAAACTGTGGTTATCCTTTGACATAAAAATAAATGCAACCTGACAGGCACATTAATCAGCTCTGTTGTTGGCAGGGATCTAGAGCTCTCTGACTAAAGCACTGGTCCTAAAATCTCAGTGTGGATAAGACTTACACGTGAACTTGAAAAATGAGTATTGAGCCCATCTATAGAAATTCTTATTCATTAGATTTAAACTGCAGATCAGAAGTCTTTTCAACAACAAAGTGCAAATTCTTACAATGTAGGTGGCCATGAATCTCATAGAAATGCTAGCCTTGGGAATATATTTCCAGAGTGAGCATTAGCAACTGGAGCCTTATCAGTGTATAGCCTTGAAAAATTATATATACATGTATTCCCAAAAATATGCAAGTACTCTTCGTGTAAACCCTCACACAGCAACTTTGAGGTGGGCAGGAGACATGAAATAATACTCTACAGGCAAGTTATTCAAAGTAATTTAAAATTTGTGTTTGAACAGCTGTTAGACTCTCCGGCCTCTTGTGTCTTACACTCTCTGTGTGAGATCTACATTTCCAGTTATGAAACACATGCTGTGTTCCTTGCTATCCATTGCTCTGAAAGAGTCTAAAATATTTTCATTACATGCCTTACATGCGTACACATATCACACGTCAAATACCATGAATGACAATTAAATTCGGAAATGTTACCACTGTGCACAGGCAAAGCTGTGGCTTCCACCTGGCTCCAGTCTATTCTTTAGCCCTGCAGAATCTGCATTCTTCCCACCAGCCCATTAAACCTGCTCTTACCAATGTCACTCATTCTTGTTACAAAATGTGAAGGGTGGCATTTGGATCAACATTGGAACAAACATAATTTTGTCTCACTTCTGCAACATAATTCTTGAAATAAGAAAAAGATTTCTAATTAAAACAGGAAATTGGAAATATGGTAAAATCAGTGTATCAGACAATTATTTAAACTTTTAAAGGATAAAAGAAAATTTATAAGCTAAGGGGGAATAAGAACAGAGTAACCAGGAACCAAAATTCCGCATAGAAGAAAATTACCAAAGGTTTCAGCAATACCTTAAGGAATTACAAAGGTATTTCTGACAGCTGTGCCTCCATTGCTAGGTCTTAACTTGCCAGCTGAGCCAAACAGCACTACAAAGGACTAACACCTGAGAACCATTCTCAAAAAAAAAAAAAAAAACTGAAGATAATCTTTCTAGGGAAGCCTAATTTATGCTGTTATAGGAGACAATAAACATCACTAGTATTGACAAAGCATCCATGTACCAATTCTTGCTCTAAGCGGTTTACCAGCCCTGACTCATTTCATTTTTATGATAACCCTGCAGTGTGGATTCCGCTACTCTCCCCATTTCAGTGAGAAACAATGTCTTCGTGGGACTTGCCCAAGCTCATACATCGAACACACGGTGAAGCCATGGTATAAACTCAGGGAGCTGTAGAGGACTTTGCTCTTAACCAACACATGACTCAGGTCCTAACAACAGTCATAGGAAAGGAAAAACGGAAACACAACTAGGACCAGGAGGGAAGTACATGATCTGCTGCACTGCTGGACCATTTTATGGAAGAAGTTAGATGACATAGTTTTTGCTTCAGTCCTGTATCCAGGTACTGGAGGAAAACCATACTCAGTACCTATCCAAATCAGCCTTATACAGAAATGTAGGCCCTGAGAGATACAGAAGTTTTAGAAAAAACAATCAAGAAAGACAAAAGTCAAAATTATCAAATAGAATATCTGACATTGAAGAAAAAAGAGAACTTTTAAAATATTCTAAATTATACTCTCAGGGGTTGGAAAGTATATCTGATCCATAAAAGAAGAATAATTTGCTAATATTAAAAAATCAAGCAGAAAAGAAGAAAGAGTCCTTCAAAATTAAATACATGATTACCAAATTTTTTTTTTAAATGGACCAAATAGCAGGAGCAAATACCTGAAAGTTAGAATAATTCAGGAGATGAAGTCAAGAAAATCTTATAAAACATGCAACAAAAAGACAACTTAAAAAACCAAGTGAATCTGGGAACCAGTGCCATGTGTGGGCTGTCACCAGTCTGGCACAGCCAGACACAAGCCCCTTCCAGCATGCAGGCTGGCAGACAACAAGTACCAATATCCCCCTACCCCCTGCCATAAGCGACCGGATTAACCAGAGAAACACAGGCTGTTATGACAGCTATGGAGGTGAAATGCAATTGGATTCCTGTGATGCTTTGGTGTTCACTAACATTGCAGGCCTAGGGCCAATGGTCTGATCGTAGGTTCAGAGGATAGTGGTACATAATGTGGCATCTAGGACGGATCTCCTAAGAGTTGCATCCTTTGTTGATTCCCTATGGTCTTGTTTTGAGGTCCTATATTATTTCCATTGTTTATTGGGTTGGGTTTTATTCTTTTTTGTTTTATTTGATTATGTCAAATCCAATGGCAGGAGAAGCTATTTCAAAGATAGCAAGATATATTATGGTAGTATCATGGTTTATGTCAGTGGCCCCCAGGCCTCATGTATTTGCATTGTGCATTTGTGACTGGTTCATTGTCTAGTGCTAGGATTGGTGGTATCAGTGCTACACCCTCC
Organism: Dolichotis patagonum; assembly: GCA_004027295.1. NCBI lineage: Eukaryota > Metazoa > Chordata > Mammalia > Rodentia > Caviidae > Dolichotis > Dolichotis patagonum. Next base: position 30,939 of record PVJX010003725.1, read on the forward strand.
TAGAGGATGTGCTGTAATGGCAGGAAGAAGGGGTGTCCCTCCCTTACCGGTTTCCGCCTTGCTGTTTGCAGCCACCATGAACTGTGGCCACGCCATGCTACCCTGCCTTAGAGCCAACTGAGTATGGACTGAAACCTCCAAAAACTGTAAGAAATAAACCTTTCCTTTCCCAACTTTGGGCATCAGGTATTTTGTCTCAGTGACTAGAGAAAAGTAACTAAGACAGGTAACAACTTTGGATTTACTATTGCTTGTTTTGAAGTCTTTTACTGCATTTATTGTTTTGGTTTTATTGTTTCCACTCTATTCTGTTCTGTTTGATTTTTACTATATTGAAGTTATCTGCAGCTGTTTTGAAGACATTAAAAGACATTATGGTAACTATTGTTGATTTTGTAATGTTTTGAAGTCCTGTATCTCTTATACTGGTTTGTTTTGATGGGTTTTATTCTGTTTTATCCTCTCTAAAATAAAATAAATTTAAAAAAAACCAAAGACCATGAAGAATTAACATAAGAAATTCAACATCTACCTAAAAGAAACATTGAAAAGAAAGGAGACAAAAAAGGTAAATTAAAATTTCTCTAAGTTGAAGAAAGTTTTAGAGCTCAGATTGGAAGCATCCATCAAATTCTGAGCATTAAAATAAATTCTGGTGATGGGAAAAAACAGTGCCAATGGAAAATAACCTTGTTATACACAGTACTAAATCTAAAAACCGCTGTGCATGGTATATTTAAACAGTGAAGGACATCAAAAAGTCTTACATACAGAGAAAATTTCACTAACTGAAGACATTAAGTGTCCCCTAAATTAATCTATAAAGCACTTTAATTCCAATCGAAATTATAGTAGGTGTATTGCAAAACTTTAAAAGATGATAATAAAAATTTGTGTAGAAAAATAAAGAGCAGTGAATAAGATAATTTTAAAGAAAAATAAGTTACCTGTAGTGAGGCAAATCTTATTATACAACTCGGGAAATTAAAGCAATGTAGTATTGGTACAGAAGTGGATGAACAATAGAACAGAATAAACAGCTCAGAAATGTGGAAACTAGGTAGACTGCAGAAGTACAGTAAACCAGTGGGAAGCAGGCCAGCCAGTCGCATTTTACTATGAAAATTATTTCTATGTTGAACAAAATAAAGATCCTTGTTTTACACAGTACGGAAATTAATTTTAGATGGATTTAAAAAAAATAACGTTCAAAGTGGATTTTAAGACTTTTAGAAAATAACACCATGGAAGAGCTTCATGATCCAGTAATGCTGACCTGATAAAGATGAAGTTTAACCAAGTAATTGCATCTCTAGGTTTGAAATGTAGAAAACGGTGTGCTCATGTACACAAGAAGCTGTATACAATTTTTTGTAAGAATTCAAAGTTAAGAAAAATTTCAAATAAGTTGATACATATTCACAGTAAAAACAGAAACAGAAAACTTGAATGCTATGGAACTATATACTCCACATAGAAATGTTTTAAATAATGTTATAACATTGCAGATTTATACTACAATATTATTCCACATATGCAAATTCTCTAAACATTCATCCTTTCGTATAATTTATGAAAATACATGCAAACAGTAAAAATATAGTCATATATAAGAAAGAAAGAAATCAACTTCAAGACAACGGCTCCCTCTGTGAAGGGCAAGAGGAGATTAAGACCAAGAAGAGCAACCCTTTACTTAAATCCAAAATCTATGGTTATGCTGTAGCATTATGGATGTAGTTACATTGCAGTCTCTGTGCTTTCCAGTATGTTTACAACATTCCATGAGAAATTTAGCTTGACAAATGACACTGTGCTTATTAATATTAGTAATGTGTTTTCTCATAGCAAATAAGTCAACTTCTTTAGCACCTGGGACCACCTCAGCAGGAAGTGCCTAATAGTAATTGCTCACACAAATGCTTTAATATGCCCTGAATGAAAATATAACCTCCTATAATGACTTTGAGTACACGCTTTATATTCTAAGGCCCTCCTGGGAATGACAAAGGAAATTCAAGTGGAAAGCCCCATCCAACTGGCAAGTCTCAGTTCCCCCAAGGCAATCTCCCACTCTGAACAATATTGGAAGAGCAGTTCTCACACTCTCAGGAAGGATTTAGACTGCCTTTAGTCCTGTATTGGGACTAATTATTGGGATTGTCTACTGAAATACCTACTCCAAGGACCAGAGCACAGTGAAAGGAAGGGAGTGAGAAAAGACAGTGCTGTTCCTTGAAGCTTGGTATACTTCTCTTCCAATAGTAAATTTGATGGAATTATTCTCCTCCCTAGGCACAATCAACACTAAGAACACGTAGCAACTGAGGCCCTAAGTGATAAACAGACACCATAGAGGAGTTGAGTTGCAGGAAAAGACCCCAACATCTAGATCTCAAGCTGGGGTTTCGTACATGGTAAAGTATGATAAGACCCACAGGGTTAGTCAACTTTTGCCAAACAAGGAATAATCACCCTGAGTCCCAGAGAACTGGATAGGGGGAAGAGAAGAGTCAGGCATATACATGTCTGGGAGGCACTTGGCTGCTGTTCTTTCAAAGCAAATTGGAATTAAGATAACGGTTTGTTCTCTTCATACATCAAATACAGACCTTAGCTTTCCAAAAACCTTTCAAAGCCACTTCCACATACACAATTTCATTCAGTTCTTCCAGCGTCCTACTACTATTGTTGCTTTTGAACCATAGGGAAAAGTCCCAAAGGTTGACTTGGGTGATAACAGAAACTTGGTCTGTTTTGTGCTGCTACACCAGTAACTGACACTAGGTAATTTACAGAGAACCAAAATTTATTCTTTCTCATTCTGGAAGCTGGACGTCCAAGATCAGGGAGTGATTATCCAATGTGTACCATCATTCTGTGTCCTCACAGGCAGAAGCTCAAAAAAGAAACAACTCACTAAGTTCTTTTTATAGTAGCATTAATCCAAAAGGTCCCGTCTCTCAGCAGCATTGCTTTGGGCATTAAATTTCCACATGAATCTAGGAAACATTTGAATCATAACAGGGGTGCTAGGTAAGGTAGAGAAACCAAATTTTCAGGGGCTGGGCTGCTTCCCAGGCACATTCCTTGCTTCAGGGCAAGATCCTAGGCACTATTTTTTTCTCATCCCTGAAAATGGCCCATCTTTCTTCTCAGTCTGTAATTGAGGGTTGCTCAAATTTTGATTCAGGAGTTAAGTATTCATCCACTACCAAAGGTAATTGTCTTACAAATTTTCCTCAGCTCTGTGGTAAAGGAAGCACAGTCAGCCTGCTGAAGTTTCCTAATTGTTTTATGTTAAAAGAGTGAGAACAGACATATGTTTTGATGCTTCTTTTCCCTTATTTTGATTTATACAGCAGGCAGGAGTGCTGGGCTCGCTCCCTCAGGATGATCTGCAGTATTTGCAAAAATAAACAGGAGTGGGCACCACCATTAGGGATGCTGACTTTGTAGGTATGAGATGGGGCTCTAAGATCTGAAATGTTTTTCAAAGTTCCAATTCTTACATGTAGCCTATCTGGGGAGTTATCACAGAAGGAAAAGGTCACCATGGCGAGTTGAAGGAGAGGTCCAGTGTGCACACAACACTGGAGACATTTATTTCCATTTTAAATAACTTTGCCATAGAATTTTGGCAGCAGCTTTGAGGTAGTTGAAATCAATGTAGCCTTCTTGCATTTTTATTTTCACATTCAACAATATATTATAAGCACTGTGCAGGAGCCAGCCTGTAAAGTTGCATGAGTCAACTTTTAAGTTCATAGGAAGTTTGTCATTCATTTGGTAAAATTAGCCCCACTATAGATATATGAAAATGGTACCTAATAGAGGGTTACCTATTAGAGGGTTAATCCAGAGCATTACTGTTATCATTATTATCATTTTATTTTTATTATTATAATTTACCATGCACTTTACTTTTACTGAGGACGTAAGGAACAATGTATTATAAATGTAAACATATTATGTAAGATTGCTTCATCACTCTTTTAAATGTACCCAACTGTGTCTAATACCAAAAAATATTTGACATTAACCAACCATTATCTACTTGATCAAAATTTTACATTTTCCCATTTTTTTCTTGAACTTATATTTCTTCCCATATCCATCATAGAATTTTATTCAAGTATAATATATTTTAATCTTCAAAGTCTATTTTTATCTATCCAATCACATTTCCCTATGTCAGATATATACAGAAAATGAAATTAGAGGTTTAAATTTTTTTCTATGATCATAAGGTTCTAAGTTTGAAATAAGTTTTTTTCTGTAGTAAGTTAATAGCACTATCATAACAATACAAATATATTTGAAATTTAGAATAATTACAAGTTACAAAAAGACTTTTTAGAAATGCATTTTTAACAGAGTGAGTATGTTCATAAGTTTTCTAGGACAAAGTGTGCAAGCAAATCAATAGGAAATGAAGAAGTCTTGGTTTGGTTCATCATTTCAGAGGTTTCAGCTTGGCCTCAGCCCTCTGGATCTTCCGCAAAGCAGAACACTGAATCAGGGAGCACTGGTAGCTGTTGAACTTATGGTAGCTGAGGAGGAGAAAAAGGAGAGGAGCACCAAGACAGAGAGTGCCGGGAAAGGGGCAAGGTAACCTTCAAAGACACGCCCCAATAACCTCACTTCCTCCCACCAGTTCCACCTCTCAAGGTTCCACCACATCCCAAAAATACCATCAGCTGGGGACCAAGCCCTTAGCACATGACCTTTGTGGGACAGTTAAGACCCAACCCATAACAAAAGGGCTGTTAAAATTAGTTACCTATCCAAGGATGAGTGTTACCTATTGTTAGTATGTATAAGACAGGCTCCAGTCTGTTTTATTACTCTTTTTCCTTCATTAACAAGAAAAGTGGGGGTTAGAGGGCTTGCTTAAAAAGAATAGGAATGAAAAGAATTTAGTTAGTACAATGTCCCTCAGTTCTCTCAAGTTCTTCTTGTAGCCAAAACTCCCATGGTGATTTTCATTCAAAAATCCCATGGTGATTTTCATTCTAAAAAACTTTTTCTGATGTACTGAATTTATGGTAATTGCCTACTGCAAAAAGTGAAGCACAGGACTTGGAGTCAAACATGTGGAAATTCTGATTTTAGTTCCTCAGTACACCACTTGTATGACTGTGGGTCATAGATGAAGTGATTCAGTATTCGTCTGCTAAGTGTGGGTAACAATCTCATCCTGTAGGGCTGCCATGAGGATGAAGGGAAATGATAGAAGGAGAGTGTCTTTTGTGGTAAGAAACTGAGACATCAGCACACAGTAGCTCTAATGTTCTAAACTTAAATTAATTGCTTTAAGAACATTTTCATTTCATGATGTGATACACATAAGTAGGCAATTTTTAGGCGATCTAGATGGTAGACAGGAAAGGAATTGTCAGAATTTTTGAACTCTTCCGGGAGGTCTAGGAATTCTTGGTAGGTGTTCATACTCTAACATGCTTAATTTTAAAAGATATTATATTTTCTTCATGGAACTAAACCCATACTGCTGAATTTTGGTGGAAATATTCATATTCAGATTTAGTCTTATGCAGAAGGTGGAAAGTCTCTACCAAATGCCCATAGTATTTAGTGAGAAATATTAATATGAGAAAAGCAGGCTTCTCAAGTCTTGGTGCTTAGTAAGAAATGAGTCTCTTGTTGATTTGGAGTTAAGTGGTTAAGAGTGGAAGCAAGAATACATTGTAAACACCTATTCTGTAAAGAGACTCTGGTATAAATTTTGAAGAACATTCATATTCTCTTCTAGATCACTACTCACTCCTTCCAAGTGATAGAATGACTATTTGTGAATTTAGTAATTTTAATTTCACAAAATAAAGAGAATTATGAAGTCTAAGTAAATTTTATTTTTTTTCATTCCTAAAACCTCTTAAAAACTACTTGCTAAGTAGTATCTCTCCAAGATTTAACCAGACAAGATTTTAATTTAAAAAGGAAAAAAAAAAAGCAGTATTGTCCCTAATGATGACTTTTCAGCCGATAGAAAATTGAAAAGATTAAACTTCAAGCCTCTCAGCAAATGGTTGTAAAAGGAAAAACTAACAGGCCCACTGCTGGGGACTGCTCTGATAAACACATGAACCCTTCCCCCTGCACTATATCCAGTCCCACCCATTGACCAGGGCCAGTATTGGCCAAAGCCTGCGGCTGAACCCACAAGGCCCTGGCCAGAAAGCTGCCAGAAAGAATAAGCCGGAGCTTAGGCAAAGCCCAGGAGGAAACACTTGATGTCAGATACGAGTGTGCCATTGTTTTGAGAGAACATGGATGGAGGAAGGAATAAATGTCTGTGTGTTTGAGGATCCATCTCTACACGCTAGCAGCCCAGATCTCATTTTCCCTGGCCATTCACCACTGCCACAAGATTATCTTTTTCTGTTATGTACTCTTAATGGTGACATTCATTTCCAGGCTGGTATCCAGAGTTATTCTAATGTTAAGAATATTTTTTAAAATAATAAATATATGAAATAATAAAACATCAAGCAGAGGTTTATAAACATTAGCTAAGTTCATTTCAAGTAATTGTTACAGTATATCCACTCATGGGGAATTTATTTTGCCAGAGGGGACAAGTAACCTCATGTGGCTCCCATGTTAATACTGTTGATGTCATCGCTGGTATGCAGTAGAGCAACAGTAAGTGGGGAAACCTCCCAAAGTATACGTACACCCTTCCTCTTACATGTCCCGTGAATGTTTCTGTTGAGGCATCTGACAAAAACCAGCAATAAATCCTACAGAAAAAGGCAAAGTCAGTAGCTTATTTCAAAAAACAAAAATCACATACACTTTGGAAAACCAATGAATGCTAAAAGGACCTACCATCATGTTGATTTCTGGCTTTAGATTTTCCTATTTAGCAATCCATACAGAAATTTAACTTGCCACTTATAAGAATACATTCCATGAAGCCAATCCCACCTGAACTGCATAATAACACTTAAATCCCCAGTGTACTATATTAAATCCCAGAATTTTAAAGTCAACAGACACCTGAGAAATTAGAACGGTCAACAGATACAGTTCGGTTACATTTAAAATTACTTAGCATGTATTTATTGTGGGACAGAATTGTATTTTATGTATAGTACATTTATTAAATATCACGCCAGACTTGAAATTACAAAAATAAGCATCACTGTTCCCACTCTTCAGGAGATTGCAATCTAGAGAGAAGAACAATTCATACTGAAGAAATACACTGCAATGTGGCGAAGCAGACCAACTGAGAGACAGGCCCATAAGATAGTATTACTCTTCGGAGACAATCAGAGAGTTCCAGAAAAGAAAGATATGTTGCATTAAGTTGGGAAAGATAAATTACATGTCATCCCTCAGAAATGTTAGGGGGGAAAATACAGGAAAAATGAAGGAAGGGAAAGAAATCTCTAAAACAAAAACTAGCATAAGCTAAACATTAAACAAAAACACACGGGGGTTAGGCTATGTGCTGTATTTGTAAAATCTGGAACACACTAAGTAACAATGGGTGGCAGAGAAATTTGCTCAAAACGCCATATGGATATGTATCTTTCTCCAAAAGGAATAAAATTAATATGTACCACAAACGTATCTTAATAATAAAAAGTCTAACTTGGTCCCATAAAGGGAAGAGCCACAGGTGATTTTCAACAACGTGACACATTTATATCTATGATTTAAAATGTTAACCTTGACAATAAAGCAAAGAATGATTGAAAGAAGAAGTCACTCGGAATATGCCCAATATGAAAGTGAAGTTTGCATTAGGTGCCAATTAATCCAACCTGGAGTAATGAATGGATAATTTAACGAGGGCCTACTGGGGTCTTAAATTCTTGTGCACTGGATCCCATTAATCTTGTTTTCCTCTCTGGCTTTATATAAAGACATAATGCACAGTGAAAAGTTAGTAAAGGCTCAAATTAAAGAGCAGCAATGCATTTAAGAGCATAAGTTGCCTCATTTAGCATCCTGACACCCCATTTACCTGCAGTGCTTGTATTCAAGAACTGGTGTCAATAGCAACATGGGGGTTTGAGAAAAAAGACTATCATAGAAAACCGTAGAAAGGTGACGTGCAGCGCAGCTGCCTCTGGAAATGATGCTCGGCAGGACTTTGGTATTGCAAAATATTCTATTAAAATGCAGTCCTATGAATTCCTGGTATTAAAGAATTTGTCACATACCTGGCAGCCAGAGCAGCTGGAGCAACAACTGCACAGTCACTTCCAAGGATGTTCCTGTCCAGCCTTGGCACTTCCTGCTTCCCCTTGCAAGTCCCAGTGGAAATAATCTTTATAGAGGCAAGGTCTGCAGTAAGCCCTAGGGACCAGCAGACTCTCTGCCTGTACCTATTTTTTAAGAGTTTTTCTTAGCCTCTGCATGCCTGCCTGACTTCTGTGTGTTTCTGGAATCCTAACCGAATTACACAAAGTCAAGGCACATTTTCTACTCACTAGATCTCTCTTCTATGACTTCTTAGGCCAAAACACAAATCTAGAGTTATTCAGGCTTCTGTATCAATAATTATAGTGGCTCAGATATTTGAAAAATATATACTTATATAAAGTCGTATTTGAACTAAAAATACTTCAAGACACTTAACATGGTTGGGGTTTTTTTACCTTGTTTTTTTCAGGGTAACAAATTATTCTAGCTTTTCTGCTAAAAATTCTTTGTGTCTGCAATAATGATATCTATATAAATTATTTTAGTTTAGTAACACAAATGAAGAAGCTTTTTCTAAAGTGAGAAATAAATATGAAACTATAAAAAAAAGAAAAACAAATAGCATGTTAGGTTTGGGAGAGTAGAGAGCATCAAATGAGACCTTGGATGAAGCTGCTGACAAATAATTTCTCAGCTTCCACCTGGATATTTTTCCTGAAAGTGGCCCACATAATTTTTAAATCATTCATAGGATATTTTTTAATGGTCTGAGCCACCTGAAAACGTGAGACGTGAGCCAAATTAAACTTCTCCTCCTTTAACTCATGGGCACTGAGTATTAGCTCCCAGCAACTGGGAAGCTGGGTAATACAGAGAGATAAACAGCACCAACTCTACTCTGCTTACTGCTGTCTTCCACTCATAAGTCCCATTTGGCATGTTGGAACGATATTAAAGTAATTCTCTTGCATTCATTCATACATACTTGAGGAAAGAATCATAATCACCCAAATCCCTCAGCCTCTAGGTCACCCCTCCTGTGGAAGCTCAGTATTTTGTCAGTATTCTTTTGGTACAGTATTTCCAAAGCACTGTCAAAACATCTGGATTTGGTGCTTCTGTTACGGCTCTTAAAATTCTATTTTTCAGCATCTGCATCACCACTGACTCATTTTAAATTTGGTCCAAATGAAGTCCTTAGATCAATCATTTAACAAACTCTCTGCCCTTAAACCATATGCTAAGTATTTCTTCTAGTAACAAAATAATGGAAAAGGAGATATAAGGACAAGGAAGGAATTAGCTAGCCTAGGTAAGACTCAGCAAGTTTACAGGTGAAATTCTTTATCTTTCATACAATTCACCATTTTTCCATTTGACAGCACCATGAAGTTGAATGAGAAATTTTCTGGACTAGTTTGAATTCTTTTGACTTTACAGTAGGTCCTGTAAAGGTATAGCTAATTGTGCTAAAATATTTAATTTTTAAATAATCTAAATCAATAATTTTAGTTGAAAACTTACACAAATGCTTCTTGGCAAATTGAAACATATGTGAAGCACTTTAATTTATTCTGTTCAACACAGCTATTCCAGGACCAAAGCTAACACAGAGAAAACTGTTGACTAAATCTAAGTATGTGTTTCTGACTATTGTATGTTAAAGCCCACTTGATAAATTTTAATACCGATTCACTTTCCCCCAGCATAGAGCATACCTCTGAGACAAATGCACATTTTATTTTAACTCCTTTTTAATGCAAACACTTTGATAATGTTTATGAAAAAATAAACCCTTCTCTGTCATTAAACAAAAAAATCATCTGCTTTATTTTGCATAATCTTATGAACTAAAAATATTAGCTTCAAAGAAGTGCTGGGGGTTAGAAAATGTCACTTTACCAATTTCATTTTATAAAATTGTACTAAGTCAGTATGCATTGAAGATTTATAACTACTGAGGTGATGTGAATTCCATCTGGCAAAGTATCCCATGGTGAAGGAGACACATTTTTGATATATCCAATCCTTAAAGCATGAGCTTTTCAAAGATGTATTAATTAAAGTGTTGAGAAAATACTGAGACTTACAATTTGGCTGTGCAATTTTAAATCCTCTGATACAACATTTGGCCTGTTTTTAAAACAGAATTTCTTTTTAAAATTAGCTTATTTTCCTCAGGAAAAATTTGTGTTTAATTGCTCCTCCCAATATTGCTTTCCTTTTTTGAAAAATTCTTTCCTTTGAGAACATGGGATCTCTGATGCTCTCATAGCCCTGGTAAATTCCCTGTCCAATTATCTATCATCACCCAGCTGTGATTCACACCCTGCACTAAGATTTAGTGGCAAAAAAAAAAAAGTTCACATCCAAACAGTTCAAATGAAACAGGTCAAAGGTATATAGGGTGGATAATTTTGTGCACACAGATGTTCAACAGACAGAGTTTGGTAACCAGTAACAAAATATCAACGTGTTTCTAATCCCAGGGTCCTGCAGCCACTAACAACAGAGAAGCCGTTAAATAGTTGTATACCTTCACCTGTCAGTTCTAGCTAACAACTGAAATCCACTGTGTGGCTACTTTCCCAAATACACCACCGTCGTTACCAAGCCATAACGCCTATAGCTTGTTCTTTAGACACAGTAGGTGGATAACGGCATCAATAATAAAGGGAATGGCATGGGGTTTCATCCTGGTTTCACTGCTGGTTTACTGTAACATATGGGGGGAAAAAACATAAATTTGGAGACAATCGCCCTTCCACCTAAAGTGATTTGCTTTAGGAGTCAAAGTCTCAACACAGAACTACCAGTGTTAGAGACAAAATTGCCAGAAAGGAGAAAAGAGAACAAAGTAAAGGAAACAGGCAACCTGGTCACAGAGGAAGGCCATGTCAAATGAGTGTGAAGTCAGAGTTCACCACGGCCGCTTGTGAGCAGAAATCAAAGGCAACCTTTCCAAACTGAGGTCATGCATCTTATCTAAACTCTGGGTACCCAGTAGAGACGACAGACCTCCCACTGATGGTCACCTTCAGAATATTAGCCTCCACAGGACAGACACCTTATACATCCAGCCCTGGACAGTGTTGTTTAAGATACTATCCAAAGCTCTGAAGGGTGTAAAGGTCAGCCAGATCTCTGTTCTGAATTCTAGCCTCCAAGTGTCCAGAAGAGGGTATAAGCCAAGTGCATAAATAACAGTAACACAGGATAGAATTTGGCAATAACTATGAAAGAGGTATAAATTGCTGTGGGAGCTAAAAAAAGGGAAGAGAGGACAACAACTGAAGTAGGGGAAGGAACTCTGCAAAGGGGAAGCACTGGCTTTAGGGAGGCAATTGCATCTTCTGAATTTTCCCATTATCTGGCCTATTCACAAACATTTTTCTCCAGGTTTCATGGGAAGACTCTTCACTGAAAGACTGGTAAATGAAACCAGCATTACTCTATGGGGATCTATGCTTAAATAGGAAAACATGAGTCACTAATCATCTATCTGCACTATTCAATATGGTAGCCACTGGCTGCATGTAGATATTCATATCCAAATTACTTAAAATTAAACTAAGCTAAAATTCACTTCTCCCATTGCACTAGCTAAATCTTTAGCATTCAAATAACATATGTGGTCAGTTGGGATCATATTAGACAATGTAAGTATTTAAAACAGAAAATTCTATTGAACAGCACTGAAGAAACTGGCATAAAATTCTTTGAAACCTGTGTACTTTGTCACTGTTATTTTCAGGTACTTTCATATGAGCAATTACAAAATGCCATAAATTATATTAAAATTAGAGGAAAATTGACATTGGTTATGTTAGGTGTTGTTTTAGGTTATGAAGAATGCAAGTTTTGATTTTTGAAAATTATGATTTAAGTACTTATTTACCTTTGACATTTTGAAGAAGGAGAATCAGTCTAACACTGCAGTAGTCAAGAAAGGTGAGTCATGATAAGGGATCAGCAGTGCAGAAAAAAAAGAAAAAGCAAAATGAATAAAGTAGATAATTTGAACTGAAAAAGAAGAAAGAGAGCAATAAAAATATATCTAATGTCAGGAGAGGTGTTTTCTCAAGTGGAAATGGTAGAGATAGAGAAATACTCTGGGGCTAAAGAAGATATATTTTCTGAATCCATTATCCACATTATCTAATCCACATTATTATCTAAATCATCTACAAGAAGGTCACTTTCTGACATAATTTCTCTAGTATTCAGGAAGCACTTGTTATAAATTCATTGGCTTATTTTTTAATTTACAGAATATTTATATGTAATTTTAGTACTCTTTTAAAATCAATGTTTTAACCTCAACATTATAAATTATACTTGCAAAATCCAATGAGATTAAAATATTATGTCACAGATCACTGAAAATATTCTTAATGATTCATAGCAAAATACAGCCACTTGAAACCAAACAAAAGTTTCCTCCTAGAAATTCAAAGATGACGTAAAAGCTTGCCTCATTTGCATCTCCATCATCATTAAAACAAACTTGGAAGGCACAGTCTAGGATTAAAATGAATTTTATGTAAACAAGAATTATAGTTTGTACCTCTGACACTTGTGGAACTGTAAAATGTGTAAGTTTCTTCAGAAAAACATCAAATTGTCCTTTTCAAAAATAACGAACTAACTTTCACTCTTACTGAACAAATTGAGGCTGGAAAATACATATGGCTGCCGAGAAGTAACCCAGAACACAAAAACAATAACATATTTCATACTTCTTAATTAATGGATATCAGCCTTGTTTAAAACCTTAGTTTGTACAGGTCACAATTTCTAATATGTTTGAATGAGAAGTAAAAATATTTTTGACATAAGACATCATAAGAAATAAAGAAATTTTATGGTTATAATATTATTTAAGGTATGTTCTTTTACAGTAAGATGTTTTCATGTAGAAATAGCACTATAGGAATACTCAGAAAAAATAGTGTTTCATGAAAAATTGGGAATGGGAGGTTTAAAGAACCAAATATCAGTATTATATATTTTATATTTGAATAATATTCTAAGTTATCAAAGCTCTTCTTAGTATACTAATGTGCACCATCTTTACACTAACAATATCTGGGAAACAATTTATTCTTCTTATAAGTAGAAAAACTAAGTTTAGAGAATTCACATAGAGGCATTCAAGATACCACCTAAGCTTTACCAACTAAATTTTTCCAGTGGGAAGTCCAGTATACTAAGCTAAGAAATGAGAAACTTTCCATGTTCCAAATTTCCTATTCATAATTCTATTGTGGCAGCTATCACTAACGCTCACAGCTATTTCCAGTTCATCTTCTCCAGGGGCATAGAAAGATTACACTTTTTGTCCCTTTCAAAGCTTGACATGGCCATGGAACTTGTTTGATCAGTGATGAGTGCATGAGTGTGATATGATGCCTTGGCAGAAGTATTTAATCAGCGAATCAAGGTCCCCTAGCCCTCTCTTCTCTAGCAAATACTGACGTGCCTCTGTTGCTCCTCTACAGGGCAACTGCTAGACCTATAAAAAGAGCTAAATATGTTTCCCCTTGAGTCTCTGACATGTTGTGTTACATATTATGGTAGCCTAAGCTAACCCATACTAGCTGAAACGCTGTGTACTACTTTACATCTAACTGGACCCCAATGCCCCTACACATCTAAAATGCAGTCTTGCTAGACATGATGGCACACACCCATGATCCCAGGAACCCAAGGAGCTGAGGCAGGAGTTCAAACCCATCCTGAGCCAAATTAGTGAGACCCTATCTGAAAATACGCACTAAAAGGGATGGGGGTGTACCTTAGCACAAAGGTCCTGGGCTCAATACCCTCCTGGGGTATTAATTAAAATGCAGCTTTTTATTTCAGCAGTATTTTCAAAGGTTTTGATATATGCTTTGGTTTACTAAAAACAACCTCTAAAGTTCTTCTCTAGTTATATTCCTGCTACTTTTAATAGCAAACGTATATACCTCATTTACTTGTAAGAGCCTTCCTTTTAGCACCCTCACAATAGCTAACCTTCGGTTTGATCCAAGCCATCAATGACCATTTATTTATTTTTCATTCTTTCTATAATGTTAATTTCCTCTCTTCTCTACAAAAGACTTGGCTTTCTGTAGCTACCAGACCCTAAATGGGACTTTTTAGTGTAACACTAAATTGTCACATACTTGGCATTTTTAAAGAGAGTAAATCTGTAACTGAGATCATAATGGTGCTTTGCTAACCAGAACTCTAACTAGTTTAGGTAAAAGAAAGTGATTTCCTGGGTTGCTCAGCTGAAGAAAGAGCTAAAGAATGAGAAAGTAGCAAGGACAGGGTGACAACTGTCCCCAGGCAACATGGAACCAGTGCTAAAATCCATCCCAGAAACTATCTTGCCATCTTTTTTGGCTTTATTTCTTTCTATGTTCCTCTTCAATTCTGTTTCTGTGCTCAAATTTCACTCTCACTATGGACAGTTGCTCTTCACATGACAGTGGCCATTGGCATATTTTGTATCCTGTCCACCTCTCCACCTGATTCTTTTTCTATTCTAGAATAAGGCTTACCAAAGGAAGCCTCAGGTTTACTTAGTTTGGTCAGATAACTCTATCTGGGTCAAACAACTGTGGCAGAAAGAGAGATATCTTAGTCATTTTCCTTCATCAACAGGACAAAATACCTAACACCCACAACTTAAAGGAAGAGAGTTTTATTAGGACTCATGGTTTTTAGAGGCTTCAGTCTTTGGTCAACAGGCAGAAATGGCATGGCAGAGGGGCATAGTAAAGGAAAGCTTCCCATAGCACGGCAGGTCATCCCCAGCAACCTGCCTCTTCCCGCCACTCTCTGCTCAGCCCCTCAACTCACCATTGCCCCCAAAACCCAGTCACCTCCAAAAGCACATGAGAGTTTTGGGGGACATTCCTGGTCCTCACTATAACAAGGGATACCAAGCTGCACACACTACCAGTCTTCCTCCAAGCCGCTTGAAAGGCAGACAGCAAAGCAAAGGTGATCACAAAGAGGGAAGAACAGAAGCTGTATAGTCAGGGTTATTGTATTATGATACACCCAAAAAAGTGACACGGTTTAATCTGGTTTAGTCTATATAATTAAAAAGTTGCTTATAACTATCACATAGTTTAATCAAGTAAGGTAGTTTGCAGTGGGTCTCATACTGCTATGCCTCCATTGTAACTGAACATCTATCTTTTATTCAAGGATAAAAGAGATTCATGATTGTTATATTTACTTTAAAACTAAAATTTAGTGGTGAAATCTGGAAATCATAATCCTTTGCGTGGAGATTTAATGAAAAAAGGCAGCTTGAGATCAGAGGCAAAAATGTTAGTGATCCCACCAATAGGTCCATGGGCGTACTGCTAACCTCGCCCTTTCTTCCAGTCATCCCTCTCCTCTACTTCAACCACTTCTGCGTTTCATTATGTTAAAAAGACCTCTTATTTCACGTCAAGAATCATTTTCCAGGAAGTGCTGACATTCGTATATGGATGTAAAAGCTATAGAAAAGTGGAATTCACTTGACCTACTATTGTATAAAAAGAAAATATTCTCACTGAAATAATTTTTAAAGATAAACTATAAGTGTAAGAACACAGAAACTTCCTTAGCAGTGTCTTTAATGTGATGCACTGATTCCTAGAACTGTGGAATCCTCTGGGGAAGCTTCTCTGGAGTTCAGAGTTGAATATCGCTTAGTGGGAAAAGTTTCAAAAAGCGAATTTTGACATCTTAAATTCTAGCACCGTTAAGGTAGTACACCAACCGAGAAATCAAAAGCACTTACAGGGATTTAAATCCTGAGCTATACTGAAATCTTCACTCTTTTTTGGAGAGTAATGGATGTGTAGTAATTGATGGGCAGAGCTTATAACAGGTAAGCATAGGGGATAATAGGTAAGCATAGGGTACTTATAATAGGTAAGCATAGGGGATCACGGAACTTATTGTTTATATTTGTATGTATTTGAGACTGAAAGGAGCGTTATCACTAATATACCTGAGCAATAGAGTAAGTTGAAACAGTCTGCCCAAAGCAAGTCCGAAAATCACTCTACCTAAATAGAACAATCAGCCAATTTGGCTTTTCATTATGAACCATTTTCTACTCAGACTATAAAAGTAAAAGAATTCTTTCCTTTTTTGAAAAATGGCAACTGTTACAATTTTTCCATGAAACATTCACACATAACTGACCAATTTTGAAAGAAACCCTGATTATGTATACATTCTTGAAACACAGAGACATCATTTTAAAAATCCATAGTTAGATTTTTTTTTTCTCTTTTAACCCAGTTAGGGTTAGTAAATAAGGCCCCAAGAAACTGTTCACATTTGGGCTTGGCCAAAAGAAAATGAGGCCTTGGAACTGCACGACTGCGGTGGACCACAGCCTCTGCTCTCTCCCACGGCTCTGGAGATTTCCAATGAGCTGAGGCCTCTGTCCAACAACAGAGGCAAAGCCATAAATCAGACTTTCCTTGGAATCCTGGGGAGAAGACTGAGGCAGTTACTGGTTATGTTTATTCTCAACAAAAGCCTTTCTACCCCAAGTTGTTGAGGGACATTACTTTGGGATTAAAAAGGAACGCATTGACTGATTATCACATGCCGATAAAGTTAAATTTTAAAAAGAGCAACAAAAATCATTTTGCCATAATCATGTTTGTCAGATGCACATAGCCCCTTGAATCTGCGTTTCATCTCACTTCCAGTTCCCGGGACTATGCAGACACTAGTCACTTATGATACGAAGCAGCATAGATATATGTATGGAGTGTTACTGAAATTCAGATTTTTGTGCTACACTCTGCCCATCAATTCCTACACATCCTTTACTCTCCAAAAAAGAGTGAAGATTTCAATATATCTCAGGATTTAAATCCCTGTAAGTTCTGAAAAGCTCTCTTCTTCATGAGTGAGCTTTCCTCCCTTAGTATATTTTTAAGAAGCTTTTCCCACCATCTATTCATACAAATATAGGTTTCATGTATACAAAAATGTGGCACATATTTTTATAAAGTTCATTACTTTTGTACATAATTCTGAGGCATCCAAATATTAGTGTCAGACTTGAGATGATTTTAACCCTCTCCCCAAATGGAAGGTAGGAAGAAGCAGGTGACATTTCAAGAAAACACTTAATAACCAAATTCAGTAGCACAGCTGGATACAAAATCAACATTCAAAAATCAGTAACAATCCTATAGGCACGCAACAAACTCAGTGACAGAGAAATTAGGGAAACTACACTCTTCGTGATAGCATCCAAAAAAAATGAAATATTTAGGAATCAATCTAACAAAGGAAGTAAAGGATCTATATACTGAAAATTATAGTACTCTTAAAAAGGAGATCAAAGAGGATACCAGAAAATAGAAAGATATGTTTGATCATGGATAGGAAGAACCAACTTAGTGAAAATGGCCATAGTCACAAAATTGTTAGGCAGAATTAATACAATCCTGATCAAAATATCATCAACATACCTCACAGAACTAGAGAAAATGTTCCTAAAATTCATCTGGAAGCACACAAAAGAGACCTAGGCTATCACACACAGTCCTGGGCAACAGAGACAAAGCAGGAAGCATCACAATCCCTGACTTCATCAATGTATGATTTTTTTTTAACCTCCAAAAATACTTAAATACAAGATGAAATCATTCAATCATTTCCTCACAGATTGAAGTAAATTTGTTAGAATGACATAATGATAACCCGATGAGATCAAGAAGTACACAGTATTCTTCTTACTGTTCATTGAGTGTATGAATTAATCAATCATGCTCATGAGGAATTGGAAAATTTATGTTCTTTATACTAGTCAAATAACTTCAGTGAGCAAACAACATAATTGTCTCATTGGTAAGCAGTAGTCTTTTTAGATTCGTGAAACCTGTTAAATATTAAAGAATGAGATAAACACACAGAGACATCTATCAGTATTCATGTTTATGTATGTATATGATATAAGTATACCTACATATGTATTCATATATAGATACATAGAAAGAATATGTATGAATATTTCAAAGACGAGAATGAATGGATAAAAATGCATGGGATGAATTAATCTCAAAAGCACAGAAAAGTGTTTAGAAGTAAAGTAATTATTTGCCAGTGAATTATATGCCTGGAGTTTGGTGTATGCCAAATGATGATTCTCTTCCTCCCAAGTGAATGGGGCTCTATGGCGCTAACTTTATTCATTTAATTTCCCACAGTTGTGAAGACTAAATAGGGCACATCCACTTAGTGCTTTTGAGTTCTTAATTTTATGAAATGTAAAGCACTCAAACATGCCCAAGATATGCAACGTAAGTAATTTCTCCAATAATAAAAGTCATTCCATCTTAATTTTGGTTTTAAGGCCTTGGGGACTTTTTAATCTGTTTAGAAAATTTTGCAAGTGATAGTAAAAAAAGAGCATAGCTGCTTTTTAAAGTTTATGTTTCCCCTAAGTGTCACGACTAACTGTGACTAATCCCCCCAAATTAATTTAATTGCATAAAATGAAACATTTCAAAATATGAAGCAGAGTCATCCCCAGGAAGATGAGCCAGATTTGTATATTCACTGTTGCCGAATGGTGCAAATCCTGCTGGGGACATTAAGTATTCTGCAGCTCAACAGCTCCAGCAAATTTGTATTCCTAGGGAATAGTAAACTTGTGCTTTTTTCTTAGAATATTTTATATCTGATTATGGTCTATGTCCCCATTTTTACACTTTTGTCTTCCTCATAACTCACTTTAAGAGGATTTAAGTTGGCAGTAACAAAAAAAGGGGGAAAATAGATGCAAAGAGAAAAGTCTTTTTCCCCATTTTAAGTATTTGTGATTTTTTTCATTCTAATAATATCTTTAAGGAATTTCATTTATTTACCTAAATGATTCAAACATGAGTGAATATTTATACACTAAAGCATTATATACCAACATAGCAAGGGGACTGGAAAACATTTTCTGACTGCTTTCTCTCTGAGCAGGTAAAATAAATTATGGGTAGCAAACACAAAAGTAATAAATTTTCTATAATATGATTATTATAATTGGGTTACCTACCTACAGAAAAATGCAAGTCCAAATGTATTAGGTTCCAGATGTTAGATTGATAAATGTCTGAAAATTAGTTTTTAATAAAAAATGGCAGTAAATTAGCCCAAGGTACCCCAATGAACCAAATGTACATTACCAAAACTTATGGGAAAATTTTTCCCTTAGAAAAGAAAACCTCAATTTTTCTAGTAAGCATTTTGCAAACGTTGTGATAAAATTTTTATAATTTGACTCATTATAGTGGTCCTTCATTACTCTAAAAATTATACCCAAAATCAAAAAACAAAAAATTGCTGTCATTGCTTGTTTTATGTTTTGTTTGTGTTTGTCTTTTCAGTTTAGCCTATCACAGAAAACTAAGAGAGAAACATTTTTTTCTTTTGTCCTGAGCCTAAACCCCAAACATGTTTCTAGATCCTCTGCTTTGAGGCAACTTGATCCTACTACTTAATGATAGAGGTCTTGATGTTATTGAAGACTTTTTCATTATTCAAATTATTTTACTTCTTGGCAGAAGTTAGAGCTGAAAATTGCCACATAATAGCATCATCACTGTTAGAGGCTTTTAAGAATATGAACAAACAGTTATGTTCAGCTATTTCTGACTTTCACGATTTCTACAAACACATCAAAATCCCTGACGGATCTCATTACTCAAAGATAAGTACATTTTGAGTACTTTAGAGGAGAATATGCTGTAGACTGCCCTCTATAAAGTGTGACTGTGAATTCATGTGTTTATTAAGACAGCTGGGGATAATATATTGGCTCTATTTTAGGAATTTCACATATGTGAAAGAGTAAGAATCAAGATGCATCTGAATCTACTAACACGGACAATGGTTAACTATCTTTTTCAGTTTTTGCCTACCTGTAGATATGTACTAGTTTTGCCATTAAACTAACAGGTATGATCTGGGGCATGTAAGTGGTACAAAATTAAAAGCTGATAGTAGAATTCCTTTGAAAGAGAATGAGCCTTTATAAACAGAACATGATTGCTGACTTTTGTTGTGAAAAGACAACCCTTACTTCATGGTTGAACACTGAAAAAAATAATTAACTTCTACTACATAAAAATAAATTGTGTTTATAGCAACACAGTTGATAATAGCTAAATCTTGAAGTGGCCTATGTGTCCATCAATAGATGAATGAATAAAGAAAATGTGATATTTATATACAATAGGGTGTTACTCTGCCATAAAGGAGGATAAACTCGAGTCATTTATAGGAAAATGAGTGCAACTGGAGGTCATAAAGTTAAATAAACTAAATCAGAAACACAAGCTTAAATATCACATGGATTCCTAGAATAGTGAAGGCAATTCTGGGCAATGAAGGCAAGGCAATAGGAATCTCAATTCCTGACTTGAAACTATACTACAAAGCCACAGTGATAAAATCAGCATGGTACTTGCAAAGAAATGGACCTGAGGATCAATGGAACAGATTAGAAGATACAAATGCAACTACAAAGACACTCAGCTACCTGATATTTGACAACATGTTCACTGGAAGAAGGATAGCCTCTTTAATAAAAATTGGCTCTCCACATGTAGAAGACTGAAACTAGACCCATGCCTATCACCATGCATAAAACTAAAATCTAAATGGATCAAAGATCTAAATATTAAAAGAGAAACACTAAATCTACTGGAAGACAAGGTAGGTAGAAATCTTGGAGACATAGGGGTAGGCAGAGAATTCATGAACAAAACACAAACTGCACGGGAAACACCTCAAAGAATCAACAACTGGGATCTCATATTATTGAAGTTTCTCACTTCAAAAGAAATCACCAACAGAGTGAAAAGAAAACCCACAGAATTGGAAAGAATTTTAGCCAGCAACCCCTCAGACAAAGGACTTATATCAAGAACATATAAAAAATTGAAAAACATCAAGCCCCCAAATTCAAAGACCCTCTCCAAAAATGGGCATTGGAGATGAATATGCATTTCTCAGATGAAGATATACAATGGCAAATAAATACATGAAGAAATGTTCACCATCACTGGTCATTCGAGAAATACAAATTAAAACAGCATTGAGATTTCCTCTCACCCTGGAAAGAATAGCTGCCATCAAGAAATCAACTGATAACAAATGTTGGTGAGGCTGCGGTGAAAAATGAACACTGCTCCTCTGTTGGTGGGAGTGTAGGCTGGTGCAGCCACTATGGAAATCAGTATGGTGAATTCTCAGAAGACTAGTACTGGAAGCTCCTGGGTATTTTCCCAGAGAAACTGAAAAGGTCATGTCACAGTGATATGTGTGTACCTATGTTCATAGCAGCACAATTTTTAGTAGCTAAATCTTGGAATCATCCAAAATTCCCATCAACTGCAGAGTGGATGAAAAAGATGTGGTATTTTTATACAATGTAATATTACTCAGCTATAAAAAAGGACAATCTTGAGGCCTTCCTAAGTAAATAGAGGTAACTTGAGACTATCCTCGTAAGTGAAATAAATAAGAATTGTATTTATAAATATCACATTGTGTCTAGTGTAAAAAGTAATAAGAACTGTAGGAGTAATAAAACCCAAAATATGTAATTGCTACTGTAAAAAAGAGAGGAAAAGAAAGTGTTCTAAAGCATATAACTGCATGTATGCTTAAGTATGTAAGATAGATAACCATATTATTAAGTTTTTGTTAGATTGTTGAACAGAACTGTTCACAGTCTGACTGAATGTCCACTTTGTAATCTTTAATTTTATAACTTGATCAACTATTTCTAAGATGACAGTATGTAATTTATCAACTAGAGATTTCTTACTGTTTATTTTTTTTTTAAATTATGTATTATTTCTACCCTTTTTGCTGTTTTGCTTCTTTTTCTCCTTAAATAAAATTTTTAAAAAATCACATGGGTTCTCTGACAGGAGAACCTCAAAATATAAATAGTGAACAAAATAAAGGGTGTACAACAGGAAGTGGAGACGGGGACAAGAGATGGAGCTAGGGAGAGGGGGAGAGGGGATGAGAAAAGATTGAATTGTGCTATGCTCATGTACCAACATCCCATGAGGAATGTAATCATTGTGTGCTGCAAATGTATACTAATAAAAAGTAAATTTTGAGGAAAAAACAAATAAATAAATTCTCAGAAAAAAATAAATAAATGTGGGTTTCCAACAGCAATCCAAGAGAGAGGGGTGAGAGGCAGAAATAGAGAGGACAAAGGGAAGTAGGAGAAGAGAGAGAAAGATGCCAGCCCGGCAAAGAACATGGGCCGGGGCCTTGTGCACAGAGAATCATCTCTGACCAGAGCCTCGAGAAAGAGATTGCTGGTGAAACCACAGGCACCTGTCAGGTTTTCTACTTTACTAGGGCCATGTTTGTACAACTTGAAGAACCACAATGATGACTGTTCTTCAATGTGGCTCTCCCCACACTGTTACATGTCCTGCTGTAGAAACCCATCGCCACATGAAGTGGGTGGTACTAGAAGAAATGAAGAAAGCAACCGTTACACTCTACTGACATGGAGAAGAAAAGAGGACACTGTTGGGGGTGGCAAAACTCAAGAAAAATATAAACTTCAGTGGAAAAAGGAATTTGAAAGCAAAGCTGAATACGAGAAATTGTTGTCACTTGTATGGGGAACATACTGGGACTTCAAACCTTTTTTTATTTAAATATCAAGGGATCACATGCTCTCCACAGGCGGAGCCTCCTCAAAGCCCAGGCAGCTGGCATCTGGCCTGCAGCATAAAATAATTAGCACGGGGTGCTGAGGCCCGTCAGCATTCAGTCAATCAAAATGGAGTCATACGGTGAGCACAGGAGGCTATTTTTCTGTAAGTGTGTTAGAGCCTTTCATCTTAAAAGTGTACAGTTATCTTTCCCCTCAGCCTGCCTACAGATGAAAACATGGGCTTAAAGAATAGCAGGCTCATCTCTGCCACAATAAAATAAGTGATCATTCAGAACCCACAAGAAAAATCACCCAAATTTTGTTAAACTCTTCAGGACACTAGCCTGGTAATAAACCAAGGTTTATGTCAGTTACTAGAGAGGCAACTTTCCCAACTCATCTCTTAAAAAGTGTTCCTACAGACTCACACACTTCACCTCCAAACACTCAAAAGCGGGGAAATATTATTGTTCTTTGTTTTATTGTTTGTTTTGTTTTTTGAGACAGGGTCTCACTATGCAATTCAGGCTGAACTTGAACTCACTTTGTAGCCCAACCTGGCCTCACACTCACATCAATCCTCCTGCCTCAGCCTCCCAAGTGCTGGGATTACAAGCGTGTATCACCATGCCTGGCAATATTATTCTTCTGTGGGAGATCAATTTTAAGGTCAAGTCATCATGATTTAAAGTACAAATAGTGTAAAAATCATTTAAAGAGATATAATAACTTATTTAAACACAGAAAACAGTCACCATTGAAATGAAAAAAAACATAGGTTTTCAGGGACAAAAGTTGTGAGAGATTAGTAAAAAATTACGCAAATAAAATGATACATTTACCGGGAGACCAATTTTATTGGTGGAATCAAATGCTTTTGCTTCCCTTATCTGGCTGCTTGGAGCACTCAGACACTGGCTCTAATGCCATCCTCGCCAAGCAAAGTCTTTCCACAAAGCCTGCCTATGCGGAACCGAACACCAGTGAGAAGTGCGCACTACACCGTGCCTTTGATCCTTTATGGGCTTCTGTAGGTTAATGAGTCAGCCATTCTGCTTTGTACATCAGAGTTTTGAATTGGCAACATAAGTCTTTCCCTGAGAGGCAAAACCACTTTCAGAGAGTTAAGAAACCAGGCTACTGAGCCTAGAAACCTGAATGCCACATTCAGGATCACTACAAATTTATTCAAGGAATAAGCATCCCAGGAGTCACCTTGGGAAATAGCCAGGGTGCTTTCCTGAGAGCAACCCCAAGTGTTCTGCTTTGAAATTCAACAGAAAAAGACCTCACTATTCACATAACTCTTAAGACATAAAGACTCAAACCTGCTATTATCAAATATGCTTGGCCTAAAATAAAGAATAAGAAAATAATTATTTAGTTTCATTTAAGGAATAAATTACCCAAAATAATGGAAACTATGTGTCTGGATTGAAAATTAAAATATGCTTTTTAATTAAGAACCCTTAATTCACAACCTTGATGTAGTTTGAAAACCAGCATTTCTAGATCTGTTTCTAAAGTAGAATTTAGCTAATTCTAACACAGGATAGTAAATGTAAATTCCTCCTTTTTCCTAAAATGGTTATGCTTAAAGACGTAGGTGCCATCTTTGTGATGTTTTCTGCTACTTCCCATTTAGAGAAAATCTTTACTATCTGGGTATAACATCATTTTTCACTTTGACCTTGTGCAGACAAATGAAATGACACATGCAGCTGATGAAACGTAAGTGAGAAGTAGATTAACCACATGTGGAAACCACTTTTCACTCCAGATTGATAGAGGTTGGTTTAATAAGCCACCTCAGCCTTTATGTAACATAGAACATTGTTAAACACAAGCAATTCAGCTTTGTCTCCTATACTTCTTACTAATTTTCCTATACTCCCAGAAATAGAATTGAAGAGATCAAATGGTGAAACTAAAATGTTTACTGATATTCCTTTGAAGGATATATTTCCTTGCCTGCAGAAGTACAGATTTCTGGGTGTAGATATGCAGAATCAGTATAAAATGGTCTCACATGTATTTATAAGTAGGCCCACAGCATGACAGCTGGAATCAAAACAGCAGTGATAGGGGTTTGGGACCAAAACCTACAGAACTTAGCCTATCAAAGTGAAACACAGCCTACAACATTGCTTTAAGACTTGAAACTATTTTTAATTCATCTTTGAAAATAAAAATTCATTGAGCATCCTCAGGTGTTAGGACTTATTTTGGTGCAGGGATTTAAAATAAGTAAGTAAATAAACTATCACCCTGGAGGTGACCTTCTCCAGGAAGACATGACTCCTACACCAGATAAATTAAAACGCAGTTTGTTAAGTGGGGAAAGCACAAAGGAAAAACCAAAGTGGGCAAGGGTCAGAGTTTTGGGGATGAGGGTGGGTGTTGTAATCTTAGGTATATAATACAGAAGATTTACTTGAGTAAAGGCCCAAGAGACATTTCAGTAAAATCTTTGGGGTTTTTTGAAAGAAAACTGTGGAGGGGGTTGGGGGAACAAGCCCTGCAGCCTTGGGGACATTGGCCCTGAGCAAAGAGAACTGAGCCACAGGCCAGGAGCAGGTGAGGAAGACAGCTGGGGACACCTTGAGGCTACTCTTTTTTTTGCTGACAGACTGTTGTCTTTGTATTGCTTTTTTATCTTACTGTGAAAACATTTAATTGGTTTGCCAAAAATGTAAACTGTGTCATTTTGAAAATGATATAAATCCTCCGTAGTCTCTTTCTGTTATTTGAAAATATATGTACTCTAGAACATGAAGCAATTTGGGACTAGTTTCATCTAGCCCCATGACCTATAAACTCTGATTCTTCATATTCATTAACCTATGTTCTGCTCGAACTTCTGTTTTCTGGCTGTTTCTTATCACACTCTCATATTTGCCGCCCCACTCGTGCCTGCAGTGGGAGATTCACATCACATCATCAAACTGGAGTCCTTTTCCTTCTTAAAACTATTTTGTGTTGCAATATTTTCCTTAATATTTAACACTTACTTTACTGCATTAGAAACTATAGTTGAGTCCTTGTATACTCTTTTTGTGAAGTTTGGATATATACAGCACTATAACCCCAACAACAGCAAAAATAAGATTATTGACAAAAAAATAGTACACATATATTGTGCATATAAAAACATTTCAGTCCTAAATAATCAGAATGCCAGAAGCAGCCCACCCATAGGCCAATCAGGGCCACCGGTGCTCTGTCCACAACCCTTGAGAAGCATTGCCCCAGGAGTTTGTTAGTGATATTTTAGGAAATAAAGGATGAAATTGCAGGCAGGACTAAAAATATCTAACTTCAACAAGAGGCTATGGCTTTCATCTAATATACATTTTGAATGTCTAAAAAAGACTTAAACTTTCTTAAAGCAGAACATCTGAATTGGTCTGTGGAGGAAGTATGAAAGAATTACTGAGCAATATTATGCTGTATCCAGTGGCATAACTAGCATAAGAATCAAAGATCTCCTAACACAACACAGTGATTTTTCTTGTATCATGTTCTCTTCTTTATACTACAGGAAGGACAAAGATGCAGAGTCCTTTTGAAGAATAAACCTATTAAAACTGTGAAAAGAAAAGTTTCAGGAAATGCCTAAAGTAATTAATATGTAGCATGCCCATTAAAACCTCTGACACGGGTAAGATAAAAGAGAGAGAAAATATATGGAATACTTTGTGTGCTGTTTTGTGGCCTGGGGGGGGAATATTTTGAAAATTATAGGTCTCATATTGTACTGATTCAGGAGATAAGAACAAACTTATTAAAGAGATGACCAAACTGGATCAGCAGATTTGGGTGCATCCAGCTGATGATCAAGCAAAATGAGGGTCTATGACCTATTCCTCTCACATTGTTTGCTATGACTGAAGGTAGTCCCTTGGAAGGCTTAGAATTCACTTGTCTCAAGAGTTCCATTCTCTGAAGATATCATTTCCCAGCCAGAACAACGCTAAAAAACAAGCATCCGCTGCTGACCTTTTAAATCCAACACTCTTTGAAACTCCAATCACAGAAAAATACTTCGGAAAATGTGGCTCTTTCATCTCTGTGTGGTGGTGGACACATAGCTCTTCCTACAGAAGCTGGCAACCCCCGGTTCCTCTTCTCACATGTGAGAACAGCTTTGAAAAAGCCATTTGCAGCCAAAGTTCTCAGCCTTCTATTTCCTTCTTTACTTAAAATGAGGAAATGATTTGTAGAAAAGAAAAAAAACAATAAAAGGATTCATTTATTGTCTGCTTAGCTGGTCTGAATTATCTCCTAATCCACATCTTTGCTGACTCTGAAAACTCCTTGAATCCATTCTCAATACTTGACAGAGACACATTGTTTTGCTAAATTTTGTTCTCATAACCAACTTGGACGTTGGTTAAACATAAATGCTATACTTTCTTCAACATATGCCAGATGCTTATTTTAAAGTTATTATGCAGCAAGGATCCAAGGAACATATAAAAATCAAAATGTATGTGTGTGTGTGTGTGTGTGTGTATCTCAGAAACACACATGCCGGACTTCGCAATGCTTCACATTATTCATTCTTTTATCAAGTTACCTTTGTATCTATAGTTACTGGAGCTAACACCGAAGTACCTTTGTAATCCCCAGGAAACCACACCGGATTCATAAGAGCTAACATTTATCGAACACTGTTGCTTTGGGGGACACTTTATGTGTCCTCTTGTTTAATCCTCATCTCAGCCTTGAGGTGGAGGCACTAAACCAGTACCAAAGCTCAGACTTCAGTGTTTGCTACAATCACATAAGTAGTTATTAAAGTACAGAGCCTGAATTCAAATCTAAGCCTAACTAGATAGCTCATACCGCTGTTATACTCGTCCCATAAAACACTGGGGATGCCACAAGGATATTACTCATTAAATCCATTTCTTTTGATAAGGATTCAAAAGAGAGATCACTGCCAGTTTCAACACTAAAAATAATTGCACTTTTCCTGAAAAAATGATTAGTCTTGGCCTTATCGTGCCTACTAATGACTGTAAAATAAATGCACTGCCCTTTTCTATCAATGAAGCAAGCCTAGGTATTTACCTAGCACTATCCTCTTAACTCATCATTTTCCTAGTTTTCTCATTTTTAGCCCATTTTCTTCTCTTGGGCAGTTGTATTTCATTTTATATTATTTTGTTTTCTGTGTCCATTTAACCCATTTTAATGATTTTCTGAGATTCAAAGAGATAAATTCATGAACAAATAAAACCAGATGATTAGAGTTTAGAAATATAAAAAATATTACAGAAAATACATTACCCTATGGCATGAAATTATTTCACTTAAGTCAAATACTGAATAATTCACAAGTGTCAGTATTTAAAGAGGCTTACTATGTTGCCGATGGAATTCTTACAGTAGAAATCTAATTTTTCACAAAAAGTATGCCATCATAACAAGCTGGAAATCCCAACCTTAACTTTCCCACTGATGTTGTCTGTAAAACATAAAAATGAAGATCAGTAGTGATGACGAGAGAAAACTGGTCAGAGAATGCTATAAATTTTTTTTCTGATTTTCCCTCTATGAAAAAAAAATGGGTAAATGCTTTATTTTTCCTTCTAAAACTTATTAGAATGTATTTTCTTAACTAGTTATGAAGCAAATATATGCTTTTCCCTCCTTGGCAAAAAAAAAGAAATTGCAATTTAGGCATGGTGGAACACCACGTAATCTGTAATCTCAGCACTGTGGGAGGATAAGACAAGATTACAAGTTTATATCCAGCCTGGGCAAAATAGTGACTTAGCAAAACCCACTGTCAAAATAAAAAAAGATAAAAATAGATCAAGGCTGAAGCTCAGTGTGAAGGCCCTAGGTTCAGGCCTCAGTACTACTAGAAAAGAGAGAGACAGAGAGAGACGAGAAGGAGGAAGAGAGAGAGGGATGGAGGAACAGAGAGAGAAAAAAGATCAGAAAACCCCAAAACACAGAGCAAAGAGGTTTTCATTTTTGCCTCTTTGGCAGTCCTCAACAAATGGAAACAAAGCAACATTTCTTCTGTGTAACAATAACTGATTTACTGGTCAATTCAACAATGACCTAGAATTTTGTAAGTGCTTGGTGCCTTAAATCTTCAATGTAATATAAAGCTACTAGCGTTATTATAGTTGCCAGTATTGTTCTTTACACAACAAAAGGAGGCAGCACAATTACCAGCACATACAGACTTGATGTCAGTTACAATATAATACTGCTATTAAACTCATTAAAGGATGGTTTGTCCATATGAACCATTTCAGAAATAAACCCAACCACTTACCAGATTTCTCCATATTCATTATACCTCTAAAATAGTCATAAATGTGGCAATATTCCACTCTTTCACTGTCACAGTTGATATATTCTGTATGTTTGATGCATAAAATGTTGCCATTTTAACATGCATTTCAGTGAAATATCATGCCCATCACAATATTGGTGTTTTTTGTGATATATCCCACATAAAGAGTTTACCTTACTATAATTAGACTTAAGAATATGAAATCTATTTTTTAATTAGAAGTTTTTGTACAGTAGAATTATGCTATATCATGAAACAAAAGTTGTAACAGAATCCATTTAAAAGAATAGTAAAGGTTCTGAGGTGTGATATTGACCATTAGTTCAGTATAGTGTTTTTCTTTAGTCAATATTTGGAGTGTCAACCTTACTTTTATCTAGTGAAATTGTTTGACAATTTTGAGTAAATGTACAATGAAGAAAATGTGAGAAACAATTCTGTAAGGGTTTAATCACACAAATTCTCCCACTTCCTCAGAAACAAGGTCAATGAATCACCTGAAAGCTTGGAACCATTCGCAGTTTCTAGCAAGCGTAATTGATCCCAAGGTCCCTGTAACAAGAAGCAAGAATGCACAGCCAGTTTAATTGGTCTGTTGGAGTATGCTGAGCAACTGTCCCGAAATCCAGCCTGCTAAAACACACCCATGAAGCCCCACAAGACCCACCATTGTCTTCTTTCGATTCTAAACTCTTCTTGCTTTCTTAAAGGTTGACTTACACTCTTCACTGAAGATCTTGGATTAGAAACTTCCCTGGAGAGAATTCCAGTCTCGGCAATATGGCTGGCACAGGCCTGTGGAGAGATCACCTGGCCGAGCACCCCAACCAGCACCACCTGTGGCTGCCTCTCAGCAGTGGTTTAATTAAGCACAGCACTGCACACATACACAGCAACTTCTGATGGGAAATGAAGATCCCACTTGAAACTGCTAGGGGCATTAGACAAGCACGATGTAATTATCTGAACTGAAATCCAGCTGGCATCTCTGACAACAACCACCAGGGGATCTTTAAGGATCAGATGCTCCATTTGAAGTCAGTCTCTGGCACTGGAGATGCTGGAGTGGAGAGAACACCCCACACCGAGTCATCAGCAGCACTTGATTTGACTGCCAACACCTGCCAGCACCCGGCGGCCAGGGAGATAGCAACCAAGTAATGGAAACAAGTATCCAAACATCTCAGTCAAATGCATTTTGATCCTTTCCAATTTAAGGGGGTCATATAATATTTATGGAAGCTAGAATTCTACCTTGTCACCTTTCCTATTCCATACCAAATCAGCTTTTCTTATTTTTTAGAAGTATACACTGAAGGGATAGGGTATCTCACATTGGTTTCCTATAGTAGCCAAGGAAGACATGCGTTTAAAATATGTCGTGGGTAAATTAATCTCTTAGGAAAGTAATCTTGGGCCTTTTAGCCACTGACTGCTGCTTTTCTAGGCAGAAACAAAGTGAGCAGATTAAAAACCAAGATATGACCAAGCTGTGCCAATGTCTGCTCTTAGAGTTTTCAGTACCTCGAGTGAGATTAGTGACCACAATCACTAACACAGGCCGTTTGCCTGAAGAAAAGAAATGATACTTTGGAGCTTTTCAAGGATATTAAAAATTACACATAGAAAATGTATCCCTATGCAATTATATTTTAATAGTAGACATATTGCTTAGCAATGCATATCTCATACAATTCTCCACTTCTAATTTGAAGTATTTCATTTAACACTGGCTAAAATACCTTCCCATGGGAGGATCTTTAGTAATCATTGTTGGCTGTTAGAAATTGCTCATTGGTACTTTACTGAGCTCAATTTTTCCTTTGTTTAGGTTCATGCTATTAGTCTTAATTACATCCCATTGGACTTCTCTAAACAATTCCTTTCTTTCCCCCCAATTCATCATAGGAAAAACAGTGTTTACGTGGTGAAAGTTCTGTCATTTCCCCTTCTCACTTTATTTACTTTGAATCCTCTTCCCTCTCCTCCTTGAAAGACAGACAATATTAATCCTATTCTGTGTCATTACACCAGCATAATTATTAACACCAGTGAACTGGTTTGAATTGTGAAGCATATGCTTACCTGAAGTTTAAAACACTGATTAGGCTCATGAATTTTTTAAAAGAAAATGAAACCACCTTACAATAAAGTAGAAAAGGTTATGAAACTGAATATGATATTTATGTTCAGTTCTATGCTATACTTGTCTCTAATGCTAATATATTTCTTATTAATTATGTAACTATTTAATAGCTGCTTTCCCTTTCACATGAAATTTTACTACAATACAGTCACATTTGTCTGCTTCTTTTCAATATCCTTAGCACCCAGCACAGTGAACCACCAGGTAGTATGTGACTAACAAATATTCACTAGTTAAAAAATAAAGTTAGTTCTCAGAAACTTGGAGCCTCAAACAGCCTGGGATTGCCCTTTCTGTTTTATTTCAGTACTCTCATCAACCTCAGATTTTTGTTTGGTTTTATAAAATTGTCCTCTGCTTCATGTTTGTAAGAATATAGCAAACCACCAACAGGTTTCATTCCTATTTGCCTTTCGTTCCTAAAATTAAAGGTATTTATACTTTGAGATTAATAATATCAACTGTTCAAAATGATGAACACATCTAAAAATGCCAGGACCTATCTAAAAGTCAATCTCACTTAAAAATCTATAACGCAACCGTCATGGCATGGCATTCAAGATATTGTGCTTTCTCTACCTCCAAAAGATCTTGTACATAATAGGTATGATTTTAAACAATAGTGAATAGGACTGAAAAATACAGTGAATGTTTAAATTTTTCAAAATGATTACAGTAGAAGACTCGTTTCCAGTAATTTCCCTCAGATTAGTTCCCCTTCCTTTAAATACACCTATCCCATCCTTCTCGCCATTTTCTGAAGCAGCTCTGTAAGTCCTCTTTCTGGAGTGTTTTGTTGTGCCACTGTAGCTGCCTTGATGTCCTGAAGCAATTCGTGACATTTACTTTTCATGGTCATTTTGACTTTGGGTGACAGCCAGAAGTCACACAGTTAAGTCTGGTAAATGAGGTGGGTGAGGACACACTGTGATGTTTTTGTGAGCCTCCCCTTCTGTTGGGTGGCACTCAGCAGCGTCATTCTCTGTATTTATCACATCTGGTAAAAACAGGCATGACAGAGGACTTCCATAACTGTTTCCAAATGTGGCAAAAATAATAATAATAGCAGTTATAATGGGATACGTGTGTTCAAAGTGAGAGGAGGTATTTTTTGAAGAAGACTAATGGCAATGTCTTTTATAGCAATAAATATTTTTTAAAAAATTTAAATACTCACCGTATATTTTGATCACCCATCTTCTGTTACACATCTCCACCATCTCCCCGTCCTATTCATGACCATCTACTGCTCCACACTACACCTGAAAAGCATAGTTGCCTAATTCTACTGTTTGCTCTTTTTCTCTTCTTTCATTGAAAGTCTTTGAAAAAGCCACCTTTTAATTGGAGATGTCTGCTGTAATATACTGTCCCCAGTACAAGCAAACATCTTCAGCACTAATACACATTACTCCAGTTGCCTTCCCAGCATTTTTCTCTGTTGGTGGTACTGCGACAGAGTTCTTCCAAACAGTAAGACTACAAACTGTAGGCTGGTCTTTGGATCAGTCTGTTCTTTTATTTTCTATGTCCAATTTACCAAGCCTTGCACTCTCTGCCCCATGGTTTCTGCCCACAGCTTCATTGCCACTGGTCACATCTCAGCCCTGACCCGTCTCATCTGACATCAAATACAATGCTACAAGAGTTCAGTCCATCCTGCTGATACAAATGCTGCCTTTATCGTGCACAAAGAATCATTTTCAAATTCTTGAATTTAATTTCCATTTTTATATTTGTTTTCTCAGTCCTGCATGCAGCCACTTTGAACTCATTTCTTCTAAACTACTAACACCTTTCCCCAGTCCAGCAACTTTGGTTCCCTTAGCCAGGAATCTTCTATCCATCCTTCAATCTTTTCGGCCTCATTCTTCCAACTTTGAGATTTCTGTTTATATTATCAAAGAGGCTCTGTCTTCCTTTCCTTCACTCTCTATCTCCAGGCAGTCTACTTACTGTTCATGGCATCTTTATCTGCTCCTACTCCCTTACCACAATGTAAACTTTGTGAGAGGGGGATATTCCTTCTTTTTCATTTTTTCTCATTTGAAGTATCTCCAGAAATGCAACAGAATAGGAGCTCAGTAAATATCTGTTGAATGAATAGATGGATGATGTTTCCTTTTGGCTTTTTCTGTCTTACGTGTATTAATAAATGTTAATATTCTCATATACTCTAGTATTCTGATTTCACCATTTTCTTCCCCACTCCATAGCATAAATATAAGTACCGAGGGTTTTTATAAATCAAAAAAATAAAAAATGGACAGAATGGACTTTCTTAGCTTCTTTTGTTTTTCTCTCCTCTGATACCCAGTTGTTGCTGGAAACTTTCTTTATTAACTCTTGCCTGTCCAGTAAACCACAACTCCTGTTGATTCCACTCTCTCAAAGCCACTTTCTCACCCCAGATGGACAAATGTCATAGATTTCCTTTACATGGACAATGAGAAAGTTAATGTAATTCCCCAAGTAAACAAATTAATTGTGCTACTATCTCAATATATTGTTAATACATTACATTTTCCCTTTTTGGCTCTGGTGCTTAAACTAGTAAGAATAATAGTGATTAACATAAATTATTTACTGATTTTTCAAAACATACTTCATCCTCAGAACTCAATGAGATAGATACTGTTATTAAAATTCCCACTAACACATGAATCAATTTAGGTTTAGAAATTTAACTAGCTGGCTTGATGTCATTAAATAAGTTTGTGAAAGAATCAGGAATCAGACTTAGGTCTATCTGACTCCAAAAATGCACTATTCTATATCGCTTCTACCACAAAATATATTAAATATCTCTTGGAAAAAAATACTCCCATAAGACAACATAAAAATTAAAACTGAATCTCTTTTGGAATGATGTGTAGGAGTGAGGAATGAATAAATAAATGATTAATTACATCCATTTTCCATTTTATCAACAGTGTTTAAGAACCTGCTCTCAAGCTCGCTCAAGGAAGAGCTAGTTTCCATCTAGGGAGAGCATCTTAGTGGCCTTAAACAGAAGGAACCTGCACGGCCGTTTGCCAAGGATGTAGCAGAAGATTCCAAATCACACGGGAGGTATGATCCATAATCTCCAACGGCCCTTCGAGACCAAGTGATGTATTCTATGCTATAAAAGGAAAAGCTCAGACTCCTGAAGGATGGTCTGTAGTCTACACAAAAAGACATAAAACGGACCTATCTTGATCTTTCTCTTTATGCTTTCCTAAAAAAAGAAACCATCGTTTTAGGGTGAGTCCAAGCGATAACAATCAGAATATCAACACTTTGAACTCTATCAGCTTTAATTCATTTTTTTCCTATAACTTTGCATTTTTGTAGCACTGACTTTTCTCTACAGTCAGAGGAAAATAACAATGGTAAATAATGAGCACTTCGTGTTCCTGGAACAAACTACTCAGTGCTAGAAATGCCGGCTTCAGTATGTGCTGAGAAAGCATCCAGATGTTAGCCAGCTGAAACAATATACCCTAGTGCATCTAAATAAAAAATTCATCTTCATTTAAATATTGGAAGTCAAAATGGAGTTCAGGATTCCCAATAAGAGTCAAGAAACCAAAAACTGACGAATCTCTGGATTTGCCATTTGCCAAAAGTTATCCTTAGAGTTTCTTGAACACTGAGAATGGAAAAATAAATAAAATTCCAGACACAGTAGCTTACCCTTCCGGTCTCTGTATTTTGAGGTAATACTAGTAAAGATCCTAGTATTTATTTGGTTATTTGTGAATTTCACATGCCAAGTTCTGACCATAGCTGACTGGGAAGAACAAGCTCCTGTGCCCTTACCCTGGCAAACACAGGAAGAAGGGTTGGGATGGCAGAGGAACTAGGAGTTGTGCAGGCCATTGTGAGACCTGAGGAGAAGAAGGGCATTCCTGTGCCCACTACTTTTTAAATTCTCTGAAGGGAAAGTTAATAAAACTGTCAGGAAAATGGAACAAAGTGCCAAGGAGACTTGAAAATTCAAGAAATAAACACTGGTTCTCAGAGTCACAGAAAAAGAAATTAGACTCATTCTCACAGAAGGCAAATTGCGAGGAAAATGGAATCATAAATCAAGACAGAAAGCATGCATACTTTGATTTGTCATAAGATTAAACCAGGATAGACTACAGCATGTTTTTTCAAAATGTGGCCCACAGGCTTCCCACATCAGAATTATAGGGTGAATTCATTGAAAGGAGGAGGAGAAGGAAAGGGAAGGGAAGGGAAGAAGGCAGGAAGAAGAAGAAATGAATGGTAAGAATAAAAATAAATGCCAGTTCTGAGCCTCACATAAGATCAATGAATAAAGATTCCTGAATGCTGGCCTCAAACAATCCACATTTCCTGACAATATTCCAGTGGTTCTTACTTACACTAAAATTTCAAATTTCAGGGACTCAAGTAATATTTTAAGTAACTAATACGATTTAGAGAAATAGAAAATGCAAGGCTGTAATTAGCTTTGAATGTGGTACAAGAATTAAAGAGTGCGTCAGTTTAACTATTAGAAAATTGAAATCAAAATTAGACTAAAGAATCCTCTGTTTGAAATGGGGGGAGCTAGATCCAACTTTCTCTTTCCTTAGCTCCCTTTTTTGGTTCTATGTTAGAACAAAAGTAGAGACCCTAAGCAAAAGTCAGCTGTTCTGTTTACAGAACATTAACATGTCTCTAAAAGACCTTTTTTTCAGCTCACCATGCTTCTTCCACACCCAAGCTCCCTTTGCTTACCTGTTCCTTTTTATGTTGGGACACCTGTAAAACTGACAAAAACCCCAAACTACCTTCAGATAAAACTATAAAAGGGCAAAATTTTTCCTAAATAGTTCATTGAGATGTTACATTAGATTTCTGCAACTGCCGTAACCAATCACCACACACTGAGTGGTGTAAGACCACAGAAATGTATTCTCCCGCAGTTCTGTAGAGCAGAAATCCAAAGGCAAGCCATCATTAGGGTGGTGTCCTCGCCAGAGGCCCTGGGAAGACTCTCTTCCATGGCTCTCTCTTACCTTCTGGTGTCTGCTGGCAATTATTGATGTTCGCTGGCAATTATTGGTGTTCCCTGGTTTGTGGACAAATTTCCCAAGCTATGCCTTCATTTTCTTTTTTTTTTTACCAGATTTTTTTTTATTTTAAAGATAATAAAACAAAAGAGGGCAGAACAGAGCAGATCAGAACAGGACAACATAGGCAACACAGTACTTTACATTAAGACAACCAGACATTAACAGTAGCTATCACAATATCTCTTTCTCTGCTATAGTTGAGCATAGTTTCAAATACAATAATATCAAACATGACAAAATATTATAAAACCTTCAAAGAGTGAAAGAATTACAGGGCATTCTGAACCGAATAACAGAGAATGATCAATGATTACTATAATATCTCATTTTCAATTAAAAATAATTTGTTTATACTATCACACATATTCAAATCCCAGTAAGACACACTGTGATAGATAGAACCAATGGTAGTAGAAGAATAGAAGCTTGGTAGGACTTCTAAGAAGGATGACATTAAATCAGCAATAGCTGTCATAATGTTTTATTCATACCATCACCCATGATATAGTCAAACAAAACAGAATAAAACCGTTCCAACTGATGAATGAAAACATTGAAAGGCTTCAAAGCTATGAGATGGGGACTCATGCTTACCATAAAATCTTATATACTCTTATCAACTCTTATACTAGGGAGACTATACGTTATTTACACATGTGAGTCTGGTTTATTTTGCTTATGAGTATGGTCTCAAGTTGTGTCCATTTATTTATAAATATCTCAATGTGATCATTCTTTATGCCTTCATTTTCACATGGCTTGCTTCCCTGCATATCTTTGTCTTCACAAGGCTACCTCTCAGAGTCGGTGTTTGAATTTCTCTCTCCCCAAAAGGATACCCATTATTATAGTAGGACCACAGTCTACTTCAGCTCAGTGTGACTTCAAGTTAACCTGATGACATCTGCAAATATCCTATTTCCAAAGAAAATCATATTCATCCTTACTGGTGGGTAGGACTTAAATCTTTTGGGGGAGACTGAATTCTATCCAGTAAGTGGGTAAAAAGCTTAAGTTGTGTTGTTTGTCACTTTATATCACCTTCCCTTCTATGTCCTGTATCTTGTCTTCTGTCTCTTACAAGAACAGATGGTCACTGGATTTTATGGTCCATCCAGGAAATTCATAATAATGTGAATCTCAAGGTTCACTAGTAGAGTCTGCAAAGACCGTTTTCCAGTAAAATATTCACAGAATTAAAACACAGACATATCCTTTTGAGAGCTACTATTTAACCCACTAGAGAGGTGATAGAATTTTAAAACAAAGCGGGTTCTCACCTGCCTGACATGATTTGAGTCTAGTCTTGCTTGAAATACAGCAGAGTAAGATGCGCTTCAAGGTCATCTCTAATTAATTTAAGTTTATAATCATTTCAGAGTTTTGGATTCCAAACTGTCTCCTGAAGAGCAGGAAAATAGTTCTAGGCAAATCTACCACAAGTAGTGTTAAACACAAGGCATTCTATTTTTCCTAGGTTTAAATTCACCAGGAATAATTTTAATATGGAAGGTAAGCTCTATTCTCCTTATAGTCTGACAGCCAACTGATTGAAAGGATCCATAGCAATGAGGCTCAAATGCAGAATCCATCCAAAGTACAAAATGTTAAACTTTGACCTCACAGTGTTTGTAGGATCCAGCCTTGGGACCTGCACTCTAATATTTGGAGCAGTTGTAAATATTTCTGATGGTTAAGTACTCAAAAAGTTCACTTAAAAATTGAATTTTTCATATTTTAGGTTTAAAATCAAGAATGAAACACACATACACACACACACACACACAATGCCAGATCTTGTATTGACAAGCTTAATGGGATGACTCTATGAAGTAACCATACTGACCAGAAGCCAAACCAGGCCATGAAAATCTATAATTTGACCAACCAAAGTAAATTGACTCTGTGGTCAATTAAATAAAATTTCAAGTGGAATAAATTACATAGGGTCTATTTCTTTTTTTGTTTCCTAGTTGCTCACATCAATGGTTTCCAAAGCAAAATACACAAGAATATCTATCAGGATGGACAAAGAACATCTGTACATATTTATTTTAATAAAGAAAATTACTTACATTTAAAATAGAACATCATCTCTTTTTAATTCAAAACTTATAAAATGTAAATGTTGAGATGAGTAGCTATAACATTTTAGTTAAATGCATGCATAATATTTTTGTTTATATAGATGTATGACCAACATAATCAGAAGCCATTGAGTTAACCAAATTAGAAATACTTTAACTTTTTTCTTTCATATGGAGCACAGACCTTCAAGTTCATTGTTTTTAAGTATCTGAATTTTTTATCCAAAAATTATATAATATCAATTACAATCATTCAAAAATGAATAGAAATTACATGAAAAGTCTTGGAATATTTCTTTTCAGTTAGTGTCAGTTAAATCTGGTCTGTGTGCTTAAGAAGCAACCCATTCAGTAGGATGGTATTTGCATAAAGGTTTCCAATATGTCACATCTCTAATAAAATATCTTCTGCAACATCAACAAAAAATCCTAACTTCACCATTTAGCACTTTAGAAAGTACAGATAAAGAAAAAAGTGAATAAGACAACCTTCAGACTAAAACAGTCGATATGTCCTGAAGGTAGAGAACATCCTGTGACTGAAGCATTATACTCTGAAACGCATTGGCTATTAGATGCCATGTGTGGCATAAATTCGCTTTCCCCCACTGGTATTTCTAAGTCACTGAAGAAGCATGGGAACTGCATAGAAATGTGTTCTAAAAAATTGATCAATGACTGTAACAGGCAAAGACTGTCTTTCAAGGGGCTTAACGCTCACCGGACTAACTT
The DNA here is from genome assembly GCA_004027295.1 of Dolichotis patagonum. Lineage (NCBI taxonomy): Eukaryota > Metazoa > Chordata > Mammalia > Rodentia > Caviidae > Dolichotis > Dolichotis patagonum. The sequence continues at coordinate 70,186 of PVJX010003725.1, forward strand.
CTCAGCTGCCATGACAGCGCAAACTAGAGACCTGTGTGCCACCTACTAGAAGTGCCACAAACATTTTATTTTCCAACAGTAGTTTGAGTACAGAGATTGGAGAAATGATCTATGCTCCTTGCTTCCCTCTCACCCCTCCCACTCTGCTGGTACAAAACCTTTCTTTGTACTTTGTAAACTATCTTCTGCTTTTCTCAGGTCCACTAACAATAAAAAATTTTTTAAAATTGTAAAAAAAAAATTTTCTTCCCAGAGAGGTGGACATGTACCAGGCACTTCAGAGTATTCAACATCCCTAGATACATCTATTAGTCCAACAACGGACAGTTGGCCAAACAGGATCCATTTGAGTCATTTGCAGGATTGAAATCAATGTTGTAGGTGGGCTGGAGGGGGAGGGGGAGAGAAGGTTTTATTTTCCTGCCAAGATCATTGGTTCCAAGGATGATATAAGCCTCGTGCTACCAGAGCCATTTGTTGCCACTAAGGAGAAAAAAATCTGCTTAAAAATAAAATCAACACAGAAGAAAAAAGAGGAGAGAGAAGAGAAGAAGGTGTAGAGAGTAAGAGACAGAAAGAGAGAGGAGAGAGAGAGAGAATCAGTTTTATACCTATACTACTTTTGTATTAAATGGGGAGGTGATAAAGTCCCTCTTTGGGCTGGATTTCTACCATTTGCAAATGAAAATATCTTCTTAACACAAAGAATGGTAAACTGGAATACATTTAAATATTGCAATAATAATATCACATGTTTTCTAGATATATCTTCGTGAATAAGAAAAGCAATCTACAAATAGTCTGAGATCGATCCTGTGACTGTGACTACACTGAGTATGTCAGACATGTAAGCATCATTTACTGCATACTTTTTAATTCACTCATAAACACACACACATACACACACATCTTCAGAATATTGCCTTAATAGTGCTAACAAAGAATAGTAACTATGGTTTATTCAACAAGCATAACTAACATGATAATGCTTGAATGTCTTCCAATAAAATCTTCCCATAGATAATGTATTTATTGTTACTGGGCATTTTTTCATTTTATTTCCTTATAATTTTTTATTGTTCCATAGACTATATAATACTAAAATCAATAAATTTAAATTTTATATTTTATGATGTTATTTGATATTGTATGATATTATGCCCTATTTTATAATTTTTAGCTTTTTCATACTGAAGATCACAGAATGGAAATTATAGGCCATCAAAAAATCAAACATTTGTCCAAGCTCTTAATCAATTTAAAGTGTTTGGCCAAACACACTGAATAAGCACTTCCCTTTAAAGAAAGTCAATGAAATGGTTTTACTTTCTTTAGGTTATCTATTGCTGGCATTTCTTAAAGAGTCCCAGGGGAATACTCCTTTAAAAGTGAGCTAGATGGAGTCAAGCCCTTTCATTTCTCTCTCAGTAGTTAAAGCTGATTCTTCTACTAACCTCTTTCTGCTATGATGTATTATTAAAAATGGGAAGGCATTGTTGATGGCACGTATTGTATAATAGCATTGTGGGACACCATTTATTTTACTTTAAGGAGAGTTTATTTCATCTTGGGCCAACTTGGAAAGCTTTTCAGAGGCCATCAGCACCCTAGCTTTCTTCGTATTAGATAAAAGCAAGGACACTGCTTGCACATTGATCTGGAGTGATTCAAAGACTAAGGTGGGAAGGGAAGAATATCCTCCCTTGCTTCAGAGCAACTTTCACATATTATCAATGCACATAAGACCTGCAAACCCCTTTTTGAACTAAGAATGTCAGTAGCAACACTTCACCATTTTTGAGATGGAGATGTAAACTGAAAATAGGAAGATGAATTTTGCTGGAATGAAGAAGAAAACAAAAATAAAGTTTAAAGTCAACTGTAAATGTTAATGTATTCTAAAAGTGTCAATAGTAGAAACCTGTATTTAAACCATGATGGTAATTTGAATATCTTTAATTACCTATTCAAAACTCAAAAGTTGTAAATTAACATATTCAGCGCTGATTACCTTACAGAGTGCTGAGACTGTGACTCCTACAGAATATTTTTCTGACAAACTTTTTATTTAAATGACCAATCATGAATATTTTAAGCTCGGTGGTTTACCTAGTCTATGGTTTTACTTAGTCTTTTGCACTGCACTTCAGTGCAAAAATGTCCATAGCATATGTAAACCAAGGTGTATGCTTCAATAAAGCTTCACTTAAAATCAAGGCTGGATTTGGTCCTCAGATTATAGTTTGTTAACCAACCCTGCTCTTGGCAGACTATAAATGACCAAGTGAGCACTAGGAGCAAGATAGGTTATGCTCTTAATAGGAAGAATTATCTTTCCAAACTTACTAATAACATGTCAATCTGTTGTTCCTAATGAATATTCATTCATCTACTTTTTTAGCAGGAGAGGAAAGAGTCGTTTTGAAGAAGTAAATAAAGGGCATTGTCAGTTGAGGAGGCTCCAGGTATATGCCCTTATTTGAAACATATCAACTTTATTTCTGTTTACTTTATGACTTGTGCAAAATTTCATTTAGAAAAAGATTCTTCTTGGAGAGATTGGGAAACCACTGCCCTAAATCACTTGTATAAGTCACATTTAGTCCTAGTTGTCACTTAATATCACAGAAACTAATGACTCAAAAGTGGAGTGAGTCTTGTATATAGGAAATTAGAAAAAATAAATATTTGAGATATGAAATAAAAAAGATCTACACACTTGTCAAGTTTCTTAACAGAGAATCCTGGAGAGTCAAGGAATAACCACAAGTAACAGATGCTAGATTGTCGAGACAGGGCACAGTGATACTACGCTTACAGTTACTGGCTTGGAAGGGAGGCCGTGCCATCCTGAGGCTTTCAGAAGCTGCCCCCATGACACAGATTTTAATACTCATCAAGGTGCTCTGATCACATGTGACAGCCACAATTGAGTAACTAAGTAACCGTGCTGAGAAGAGGCTCATGGGCCATGCCGACTGAGGGACATCAGAGCAAGTACTTACAGATGATCCTTGTTGACAGTGATATGAAACTGGTAGGTGTACATTGAGCTCCAAACATCTTTCTAAGCCAGAGATGGAAACTACTATTATCATTCTGACAGGTCTTCAAACCATGGCCATTGTCCAAATTCCTTATCATACAAAGAACTAGAATTTAGGACATAAATTATCCTCATAGGCACACCAAAGGAATTCATATACTTGGTAAAATTAGAAACAAACAAACTACTTGGTAGTATAACAAGTGAAATTGCAAGGCCTGGAAATTTTGGAAAAGAATTATAAGCATGAAAGTATGAGTGAACATAATCTCTCTGAATTTCACCATCAGGCTCTGCTTTCGTTTTTTTTCCACTACCCTATGTATTGCCTCCCACAAAGGGGTAATAAAGATATGAGTTCCAAAGGCAGAACAATCCCTAATTGGGCTTCCTGAAAACAGAATTCTACTCACCCAAACAAATGTAAACCTATTTTACTCTCAAGAACTGAGTGAGAAAGTCAAATAAATGTAGATATGGTCTCACTTCTGAGTGGGATCAATGAGGAATCCTTAACTTTCCACCATAGTACTAGATGTATGCTTCGGTTAAACTGCCACCAACTGAATGGTATTATTAAATTCTGAACAGAATGGAGTGAGTTTCTATAAACAAAAGTTATAGAATTGAGGAAGATATGGGCTAATATATCAAAGTGGTAATAACATCATTAGAAACCAAGGTATTAGAATAAATCCATAAATATTAATCAGCATTGTAAAATATATTTGCATACACATACACAGACACACACACACACACACACAGTTGAAAGCAGAAGTTCCCAACTCATCTCTCTCTCCTCAGGGTATGCTTAGTGATTCAGTTATTTTCAGTAATTTTTTCATAGCATCCTGCAACCAAAAGAAATGTCTGACTGTTCCTCTTATTAACTAGCTAAGAATTACCGAAACCCCAACTTTATAAAGATACAAAAATTTCAAAGCAGTGTACAATGATCTAATATTGAAACTGTGAACTTTCCTGAGACTCACGTGGTCACCAACAGGTAATGAGTGTTGCTGTCTCTCCTTTGGAAGCTTAAAACAGCCCAGAGCATTCCTGGGATTTGATGGGATGCCTGAACACACAGTTTAGAAAACACTGGTTGAAAGCTAATCTAGATTCTACTGTGTTTCGTCTCCTCTTTCCCAATTTCATCACACAAGTGGCATTGAATTTGCTCAGGCTCTGCACAGTCTAAACTTGATCATTCCTTAAAGTTTAAGGCAAAAAGCAAAACCTGAAATTGACTTGACTTTGAAGCTTCAAAAAAGACTCATTTGGATTCATTTGGACACTGTCTGCTGGAGAGTTTTTCTCCCTCGGTGGAGGCACCTCAATTTCCCACACACGATTTATCTACAGGGGGAAAAGCTGTGTTTGTCTTTCTAGGATCAGAATTAGTAAGTCTCCTTTTTCCCCAGAAAAGAAGCTAAAGAAATAGATGAAAAGTATTCTCTCCACCCTGAATACACTTTTTACATTGCAAAAATAATTCTAGATAAGACTCTCCGTGATTAACTGGGAGATTTCCAAATTAGTCATCCCCCACCACACAAGTAACCTGTCACTCACACAGGTTTCAACGCATTTTAAGATTTCAGCAGCGCTCACTTGCAGATAGCAGTGTCATCTAGCTTTATGTTCCTTCAAGTTAGACTCTTGAGAAAAATTTAAATAGAAAATTTTTAGAGTTTAATTCTCCAAAAAGAAATGGAAGAAGCATTAAGTGGTAATAGAAGAATTGTAAATGTTCACACAAAAGAATAAAAGTGTGTGTGCACGTGTGTGCATGCGCCCGCCTGTGTGTGTGTGTGTGTGTGTGTGTGTGTACCAATGTGAATTTGTTAGAACCACTGCAGGTTCTGGCAGTCAGGAAAGAAGCAAGAGTCTGTACTCAAAAGATAGAGCCAAACAACTGTAGTAGAAGGCCAAAAGATTCAGATCATTGGCAGTTTTCAGACAGATCCACCGTGATTCTATCAAAACATGTTTAATACCAAAGATAACATAAGACAAACTGCAACATTCCAAAGGCAATCTGAGTTGGACTGCATTAAGCTCCGCCCACATTCCCCGGGGGGGGGGCTTATCACAGCGCAACCGCGTGCTCATAAACAGCGAGAGCCATCCGCAAGGACTAGGCTTCTTCCCATATGGTAGTGAGAACTACCTCTACTCCCACGAGGGGAGGATGTTCTGCAGGAAATTTTACACCCATCTCTGGAAAGAAAATTGGGCTCTTCTTGCCTTCAAGGTAGCAAACGTGCCCAAGGTAATGATCCTAACAGAGGACCCTCCCAGGTAGACCTCTAAATCAGAATTGAGAGTGTTTCTTCAGTAGTTATGAGTACATTTCTAGCACAAGCATCAATAAATCATGCTGAACATCATAAGGGTATTTGGAGAATTCATTCTCATGTTATGTTTAAAAACAAACTTTGAAATCAGCAAGGAATACAGTAAATTAGTAAATATGCTAGTCACATTAGAAATTGATATAAGTACATGATTATATTGATGCTTATACTTAAGTTCAAAAAAGAAACAAATTCCAGTAGATATCTATATTTTAGAGTCCATAACTACTACACATATAGCCCCATATTAAATGAGATTAATATTGTGCTATGAATTAAATAAATTCCATTATTGTTCCAGGCATTAAGTAAATGTTAATAAGTTGTAAAAACTTTTCTGAATTTTTCTGCAGAATAGTAAGGCATGTTTAACATATATACAGTGACCCAGAGTGGGATCTGAATGATGTAGCAAGCAAAACTCAAGACAGATGTGGGTGAAATGATCCCAGTGTGAGCTGTCTGCTTTCTTCTCTGGTTATTGCCCTGTTACGACGGCATGGAGCTCTACAGTGGGGGAAATCATTACAGTCTTTTGGCGGTAGGAACAACCCCAAAGAAATATTTATAATTTTTATCCTAATCCATCTGAAACTTCCTAGAAATAGTAGCAGAAATATGATAATGAATCCCGAAAGTCTTACCTTGCAGTAGATGAGGTAATCCCCTTCTCAGTCTGGCGTATCTGTTATATGAGTATATTGCAAAATCTTTAAAGTCACATTCTCAGGAATTTTCTAACCAGAAAATCATTGGCTTTAAAGTAGCCAGTTGTCTTGGTTACTTTTCTTTCATTACTTGGACAAAACACCTGACACCCAAAATGAAGGAAGGAAAGATTTATTTAAATCACTGTTTGTGGAGGTTTCAGTCCATAATCAGCTGGCTTCAAGGCAGGGCAATATGGCACCTGGGCAACATTTCATGGAAGCAGAAGACATCAAAGCAACAAGAGCAAGAAGAGTAAAGAACAAGCCTCTTTTCCTCCCTTATATTGTAATCAGGCTACCACCCACTGCCCCAGGGCTAGTATAATACTCATAGCATCTTGTGCCCTCCTTTGGCACAGGCTCAGGGTGCTTACAAAGTAAGATCCTGGATCTTGGCTGAGTATCTTAGTTAAATTTCTAAGTTTCTCAAGTTGACACAATGTACCTATCAACCATACCAAGTACTGATAAATATTCCTTTACTAACCTCTTTATTTGACTTTCTTTCACTATAAAATAGAGATAGTAATCCCAAAATCAGGTTTAGGATTAAAATAAGGTTGTTGCAGAGTAAATGAGTTAGAACATGCCTGCAAATTCATGTAGACAAAAGTGTCTCAAAATTCAGACATTATTTTCTTTTAAAGAGAGACTGGAGTGCATTACCATACTATGTAACATCTTGTAACCAAATATAATAGTTCCATTAGATCCTGTAGGACTTACCTTAAGTAGTATAAATAAATATAATAAACTATAAATTAAAAATGTCCCTACAAGATAGTATTTGCCATGAAGTGAGTACAGATCACACCTGGTGTTCCCATTAATTGAGCTTGAAACAAACATTTTGCGTTTCAGAATCATGAATAAAGAACTGGAGTCCTATATGTGAAGGGCATGCAAGCACAATGTCTAGCATGCAGTAACAATTAAGCATGTGTTTTCAAATGTTATGCCTTAATATTATTATCCATCTGGAAATTAAAAAGGGTCTTCCTTTTCCTTCATTTCTTCCTTCCTTTTTCTTCCTTCCTTTCTTTTTCTTCCTTCTTTCCTTCATCCCTCTCTTCCCCAATTTCCTCCCTTTCTCCACTATTTCCATTCCTTTCCTCTTTTACTTCCTCCTTCCCTCCTTTCCTATTATCTTCCCTTCCTTCTTTCTTTCCTTCCTTCCTTTCTCTCTCCTTTTATTTCCTCTTCTTCCTTTCAACAAATAACTAACCCGTGTATTCTGCTTAAAAAGTAAAATCGCATATGATGAAATCATTGGAATGATACATAAAATACAATTTTTTCCTCAGACCAGAGATTATAAGAGTCTTAAAAATATAACTTTTTGTTTCTGTATTAATTATCAATTACCAAAAACAAGAAGTTAGTCTTTCTATACATAATCAGCAGCTATTTCAATGATTGGGTTAAATTAAAAAGCAAATGGCACATTCTAATTGTTACTATAATTGTTCCCATAACTTTGGCTACTAAGATTTTCTTGAATTACTACTGATAATAGAAAAATCTTTAAATCCAGCAATATCTTTATAATTAAACTGTTCCTAAATGAAATATTAAACAGTACATATTTAACCCTGATTTTGACATTTTCCAGAGACTCTCCACTTTCCCTCCCCCCATAAAATGAAATTTCCAACCTAATTTCTGATTCAATAACAGGACTGACTTCTTTTAAATCTATGTAATACCCCATACTTATTCAAGGAGTATTGATCAAAGCCCAATCCTCATTAAATAATGTTTTATACTTAAGAGATGAAAATCTTCAAAGCATTCCCCCATTAATTCCATAAGAAAGTTTACTTATGTTTGATCCAAATCTGTACAGGGGGGAAAAAAGACTCTTGAAACAAAATGCTAAGTATGCCTTTTAAAATAATAACAATCAATCATCCGCCAGTCTCTCTTTAAATCCAATTCTAATTTCTAAATGGGACAGACCCTTCATTTTCCTAGTTTTTCAGTTGCTGTGTTAGCATTGCTGCGATCCAGCTGAAAGAGAAACTTGGAGTTTTTGTGCATTTATAACTTTGCCTGTGCTGAATTCAATACACTCTAAGATAGAGGAAATGCTCCACCTCCCAGAGTTATTGGGTGAGCCAAATTTAATTTCAACGAACTACTTACTTAATAAAAATATATAAAGTATTGCTTAACCTATTATACAATGTGAAGTGATAACTTTATTTACTCAACCTATTACAAATAAATAGGAAAAGCAAAAAATGATATTTATATATCATTTATATATTTATATATTTCCATGTGGCAGATGAGCTGTGGAAGACTCACCTTAAAATTCTTTAATTAAGAATTAATAGGAGCCATTTATTAATAATATTCTCAAAAATAAAATTCTAAATAACCAGATAAAGACAATTTTTCATGCATTGCCTTATTTACTTCAAAAGACAAAGTTCCTAAAACTGTGTGTCACATTTACATACCAGTTACTCATAGACCAAGTCACCCTTCGGTAGAAAAGTCAAAGGCCTGGCTATTAAAATACCATGTGAGCTTCATAGGTTAGTTTAGTTGAAGCAATATCTTTCCAAGGAAAAGAAGAGACCCAAACTCTCCTCACATCCCAAAACATCTCCAGATGAAGAAAATGGGCTGATCCTATTACTAGAGTTTTCAGCTTCTAAAATTAGGAGCCAACTTAGTTTTGTAGTTGCACTATTGCTACTGTGGCGCATGCACACAATGGCATATGAGGCTTCAATAGAAATGTACAGAACCGAGCAATTGATACAGCATGTGTGGTAATCTGACAAGAAGCACTGGACAAAATGGTAAGTTAGAGAATATATACAGTGTTTAATGTACTATAGGCAGTTTGAATAGATGTGTTATCTATATGCACCAACTCCACACAAGGAATATAAACATTATGTATTTCAAATGTGTACTAAAAAAAAACAAAATATATACAGAAGAATGTTTGTTGTTTTATATGGAGATATATATATATATATATATATATATATATATATACATGCATATATTTTGAGTAAAAGGGAAAATAAGTAAGAATGATTAAGAGAAAATTCAAAATGGTTGTAACACTGGCAAAGAAGCAAGATAGAGGACGTCAGGGATGACACCCAAGGTGTAACCAGAGCTGTTTCTTTAATAGACACATCTGATGCACTTACAGCAGGTGCTAAGATGTGTTCAAGGTATGTGAGGATAATCATATGCAGATGTTTATTTGCTGAATTGTTACACTTTTATGTTTATATATTTTACAATTTTATTATGAAAAATGAATGGGCATGTACATGACAAAGGGGGAAAAGACAAAGGAAGAAACCATACTAGAAAAGACATTTTTTTCTTGGAAATAAGCAATTTATTATACATTACTTTGCTATTTTAGTAATCTCTTTACCAGCAAAACAAAGTCAAAACTGTCTAAAGACTGAAAAATATATATAACATTGAATAGTCGGTATGGGCAAAGTCCATACTATATTCTTCCATTTAGTCATTCCAAAAACCTTGTTGTGTAGTTATTATCCCCATTTTACAGATCAGGAAATCAAATATAAAGCAATCTTCATATGATCAAACAGCTGTGGCAGAACCGAAATTCAAACCCACAAAGCTATGGACTCTAATCCCATTCTCTTTTGTCAGCACATTTTTGGGGGGTAAACTAAAAAAATGAAATAAAGAAAGAAGCAACTCAAATTTCTCTCAGAGAAGCAGTTAGATTACAATGGGCAGCCCTGTGAATATAGCCAGAGTAAAATCAGTTAGCAGCCAGTTTAGGTGGAAAAAGTCTTTGAAAAGATGAGATCTGAGCCATGCTTTACGTAAGATCTTACGACTGAGTGAGAAGCATAAAATAGAACCCAGGTGGGGAAAGCTTCAAAAGGCCATGAACAAAAGAGAGAAAAGGTTTACTTTCTCAGAACATGAAGGATAAGTAAGATTTACATGAAAGAGAAATAGACAGAGAGAGGGAGACTAATGGAAATTTAAAGGAAAGGAAATTTGTGATATGAATCAGAAAGAAACCAAACGAGAGAAAACACGTGAAGACTGTTAAGATATAAAAATAAGGAAGAGTGAAGAGTCAAGCATTAGCTTCTGAAATTTGAATCACTCCAAACTGTTAACGCAGAAAGTGGAGCTGAATCATCTGATTTCAAAGGTAGGAAAATTGGAACAAATGATTATATTGAGAGGGGAAAAAAGAAGGAGCAGAGTTGTGGTTTGTTTATTTTTCAGATTAAATGGAAGAGTCTTTTGAAACATGTATTAAAAGCATCTGATTCCACAGAAAGTACTTGGAAAAGCAGAACAGGAGAGAATGCTGCTTCCGTCTCCTCCGAGCCTTCTGTAAGTACTTAGGTGGGGGTGCCTGAGTGGAAACATGAGTCTTTTCTTGAACACCCTCTGATCCTCTCCCCACCAACCTGAAATCCTAAAGCTGTGTTTATGACAACACAATCATTTCTACAGTAACTAAAGAGCTGTCAGGGAAAGAAGATTATTGCTTAAGTTGAGAAATAAGCAACTAAAAAAACTCTTAAACCACAAAGAACAGGTTCCCATGCCAGAAGTCAAAGTGACAGAGCCAAAGCAAGGGCAATATGGAACACGCTGGGCACAGGGCAGTCCCAACTGACCTTCTAGTAACTGGCCTTCAGACTCATGGAAAGACTCCTACAGTTTAACCCAATCGGGTCAAACTATGATATACTTTGCTGATACTTTATGTAAATTTATCAGTGGGTGTCTAAACGCAATACAAGTCATCTGGTTTTTATCTCATTCTCACCCCCACATCATATACACTGTTCAAACTGACGGCAATGGACACTTCATGATAAGAATTATAAACTTTCTATGGTGGTTTAAAACTGCCCAGACTCTATCAAAAAATAACCACTTGTTCAATGGCTGCTGTCTAGTTCTATGGAAAACTGAGATGGATTACTATTTTAAGAAAGGTATCAGAAGAACCACATGGACTGCAGTGAGTTCACTTTCTTCACCTTGCTAGTCTAATTTCAGAGTGTTTCACTCTTCTATTTTTCCATTCTTTTGCTACTGAAAAGAAAGAGTTTTATCAACTTTACAATAAATTATTTAAATTCTCAAATGGTTATAAGAAAAATCTCTTAACAGATATGCCAGGTCATGTCTAAGAAAAAATAATTGGAAAAGACTTGTGTCTTTCTTAGATCTATGCTAAATAAAGCAAGCTACAAATTGTCCACTTTACATTTTTTAGTCACTAAAACATGTCACAGAGGTTTAAATCTTCCAAAGAAAAAATGATAAATTGATATCACAAAAGTGACTTACTTTCACTATGGCATCAGAGCATTGAAATGTTTAAGGGATTTTTAAAAGAATTTTATGATATCATTTATATAACTACAAAATAAATGAATTTTCATTTATTCAAATGAACTACAAAATAAATTGAATTTTTCTAATGCTGAATGTATGCTAGTATAGTGTGAGCCACAGAATGTTGGATTTCTCTTTCTTTAGCTTTTGGCAATTTAGGAACTATATTAAGTCTGTTGAGCCACCAGTATACTAGACAAGCTGTTTATTCACCCTAAAAACTGAAAGATTGCACCAGTCTACACTCGCACCAACAGTGAAGAAGGTTCCTTTTTCACCACCGCCCCCCAGAATTTATCATTGGTTGATTTGTTGGTGATATTCTTTCTGGAGGGAGATGGAATCTCAGTTGTTTCAATTTGCATCTCTCTGATAACTGGTTGTGTTGAACATTTTGTCATATATTTTTTTGCCTTTTGTACTTCTTCATCTGAGAAGTAGGTATTCATTTCAGATGACCATTTTTAAACCGGGTCTTTAATCTTCCTGAAAGAATTAGAAGCATCATACCACAGTAATATATGCATGTCAATCTTTATAGAAGCACAACTTGTAATACCTAAATCTTGCAATAGCTCAGATGCCCATCAATCAAAGAATAGATAAAGAAGATGTGGGTTTTCTGTACAATGGAGTACTACTCAGTTACAAAGAAGGATAAACTTGAGACATTTCTAAGTAAATGGATGCACTTTGGGACCATACTCTTAAGTGAAATAAACTGGACATACATGTGTAAATATTGCATTGTTTCTCTGGTGTGAGAAATTTGAAGTGTAAATAAAGGACTAAGGTATACAACAGAAATTATGAAATAGTAAAAAAATGTTCAAATGGGAAGGGAAACTAGGGTAAGAAAGGAAGGAAGGGATAAAAATCAGAAAAAAAAAGGGAAAATTGAAGCAAAGCTTTTGTAAGTGGAGTCCAAGAGGGATTGAGGGAAGGAGAGAGGAATGGGAAAGAAAGAATCACTATATGCTATTCACAGGTATAAGTTCCCTATGCTGAATGTGATCATTATGTATATCTAAAATGTACCAATAAACTCAATTAATTTAAAAAGTGATATAGTTTTCAGAAAAGCTACAATCTATTATAACCTTAGCTGTTTTTGCCAGTGATTTTTAGTTAAATCATAACCAATGTAGACATAATACCAACTACGCTTCTTTCTCAGAATTGTGAAGATCAAATGAAAAGGCCTGAGTTTAGACATAACTATATATATATATATATATATATATATATATATATATATATATATCTTATCTAAAAGGAATTGTGTACTTGCGTGTTTGTCTGGGAAAATCAATATAGAAACTGAGATAAAATGACAGTACCAACATCAGAAAAATTCAAAAGAAGCTCAGCATGGAGAAATGTACCCTAAAAATGGTGCAAAACCTTAGCTAGAATGGAGCAAGGAGAGCTGGTAATGATAACAGCACAAAAACCAAAGCCAAGACAAAAGAAGTTGCAGAATTCCTAGTATCACTAAAAACATCAGTTATTGACGTGAAATCCAATATTTTTATGCTTCAAAAATTTCAAGAAGCTTCTCTTGTGAGACTTCAAGAAGGGGTATATACCATATAAACAAAATTCATTTCAAAGAGTTGCCAAAGATGGCAGAGCGGTAGGTAGCAGGATAGGGATCCTCTCTGAGAGAGACAGCTCAAATGCCAGAATAGAACACCCTGGAGAGACCCAAAGAGGAAGATGGATTCTCTCAACCCAGGAAGAAACTGAATGGAAAGGAGCTGCTCAAATATGAAGTCCTGGGGCTACCATTAGAGAAGCTAAGATCACTGAGCACAGCGCTCTCGCCAAGCTGCTTGATTTCCTGCCCAAGACCAACCTGACCAACTGAACTGCGCCAATGCGACTGGCTTGAGCAGCCTCGAGTGTGGCACCTGAACCCGCCCAGCATGCGACCCACCCAGAGGCACTGTGAATTTGCACTGCAGCTGTGCTGATGTCAGAGGTTGGGGAGCCCAGCAGATCTCAGGGACTGGCACCAACATGTGGTGAGTGATGGGAATAAGACCCTCCCACGGGAAAGGGGTAACCAACTGGATGACATGTTGGATTTGGGCAGGACAGCCCTAACTCCATAAGGAAGTGGCTTCAGTTGGTTGCTCCCCACGCCGAACAGATTGGTGGGATGTGCTTGCACTGGGCCATGCCCCTGGCCAGGACCCAGTGGGTCCCTACAAATGAATTCCCTGAGCTTGGCGCACATTGATGCAGTGAAGGTCCGCAAAGGTTGACTGGCCCAGAGGGGAGGAACCAGCACACACTGCCCTTGCTTAACTTCAATCTCTGATAACAGACTGCAGAAGGCAGAAGCCCCTAGCCTGCATGCTCCAGAGGAGCCTTAACCAACAAGAAAAGGGTCTGGGAATTACACTATACACTTGTATGGAAGGAACCAAAAAATGACAAGAGAGAGAAATAAGAAAAAAATGCCAGCACACAACCCTGAGAACATTGATCCAGGAGAGGTAAATACAAAAGAGATTGAGGGCAGCAAACATGCAACATCAAACAAGCATCAGCAGACATAAAGACATAACTTTGGGACCTTGTAAATGAGATCAAAACTGAAATATTAATTCAAGTGAAACGAGATAAGTAGATTAATAAAAGAAACGCTGGGCACCTCTCAAGAAGACACAGACAGAAGAATTGAGGAATACAAAAGGAGAGAAATGTTCAATGAAGAATATTTAAAAAACCTAGAATTCATGAAGCAGATTCAAAGACATTACCAGGAAACTAAAGACTCCATAGAAAGTTGGAAAAACTGCTTGAAAGAAACCAAAGATAGACTATCAAAAATTGAGCACAGGCTTGCAATGTGTGATCATGAAAGGGAAGATCTCTTAAAAATAACAAGGGAGCAGGCAGTAACCATACAAAGGCTAGAGGATGATTAGAGGATCTATAACTTAAGAATAAAGTATGTGAATGAAGAAGCAGGAGTCAAAACAGAAGAACTGCAAAGGCTATTCACAGAAATTATTAAGGAAAACTTCCCAAACACAGAAAAAGGAAATGATATACAGATGTATGAAGCATAAAGAACTCCAGCCAACTACAACCAAAACAGAGCTACACCCACACACATAATAATCAAGATCCCAGAAATTCAATATAAGAACAGAATATTAAAAGCCATCAGAGAAAAGAAACATCACCTATAAAGGAAAATCCATCAAAATCATGGCAGATTTCTCAACAAGACAATCAAGTCAAGAAGAGCTTGGAGTGAAATAATTCAAGCCCTGAAGGAGAACAATCTCCAGCCCAGATTGATGTATCCTATAAAACTCTCTCTAGAAATTAATGGAGAAGCAAGATGCTTCCATGACAAAGAGGAACTGGGAGAATTTGTGACCACCAGTACAACCCTACAAAAAATCCTGAAGGACATTTTAGAGAGAGAGAAAAAGAATATGAGCATTTCAGGAACAGTGGCAGAAAGGCCTCAGTGCACGGGGCAGACAGTGGAGTGGAAGAGAAAAATAGACAACCAATGGCAGAAAAACAGAATAGAAGAAATAAGGCAGAGAAGATTGGCTGTAATCTCTAGTGTAGATGGCCTTGAAATATTAGCAGAGAGAAACATAGGCAGAGTAGATCAGGAGATAGGGTCCATTGAGATGCTCTATATAGGGAGGCAGTTGAACCCAAAACAAGCAGTGCACCCTATGGGAGTGAAAGGGGAGGAATTGTCTAAAAAAAGAAGGCAGAGGATATTGTTAATGGGGTAACAAGATTTAAAATCTACATTATTCTCATCACTCTGCTTGCATGGATTACATGCTGTTCTAGTTTGTCTACTTACACTAGACTAGAGGACATGGTCAGCTATCCCAAAAATAAGAGGATATAATATGGTAATCATCCTTAATTTCCTATCAACTTAATCTGAAGCCCTGTATAACTTATACTGTCTTATTATGACTGATCTTATTTGAATCTGGTTTGTCAGATTGTTATTTTGTATTGACTGATTTTATTCAAATCTGTTATGATTGATAGCATCAAGTCTAAGAGTATAGGCAACTACACTGAAGATGACAAGATTCATTAATATACTCACTCTGGTTTGATTATTACCCGCTTTTGAAGTCATAATGTCTCCAATGGTTCATTTTTATTAATGTTGTTATACACTGCTGAGACATCATGGTAACCATTGTAGATCACCTTGTATTGTGGTTTTATATGACTTTTTGCTTTGTGCTTTTCTAGGAATTATTTTGTTTTGTCTTCTTTTATTTTGTTTTGTTTTTCCCTCTAATACAGAAAGGATGGATATGCATGTAGAGACTCATGCATGTGTAGAGCTTATAAACAGTTTACAAGAACCAACTATGTAACGCATGTTGAAATGAACAACTACTTTCAAGAAAAAGAGACACTACAGTACCCAGTTCTGATTCCATAATGTCATGATCTGAAATCCAGCAATATTATCATTCTTTGTTCAAAGTGATTTTAGCTTGTTTTGTTTTGCTTAAGTTCAACACACATGAAGGTATGGACAGCTGTTTTGAAGAGAATGAGAGACACTATGACAGCCATTCTTGGCTTCCCTATTGTCTGGTCTTGAAGACCTGAAATGCCTTCCTCGTCCTGCTCAGATCAGTTCCAAGCTATGTTGTTTCATGTGAATTCCCTGTATGTGACAATATGAACAACTATTTGGAAGAAAACAAGAGTCAATACGATAGAGAGTGAATATCTCTGATTGTCTAGCTTTGAAATTTATGTCTCTTACATTGCTTTCTTTTAATCCGCTTTGCTCTGTTTTGTTGTGTTCAATTTTACCCTTTTGATATAATTGCATGCATATTTGCATGGGTAAGATGGATGACCATATTGCTGCTTTTGTCAGATCATGGTACAGAACTATTAACAGTCTCATTGAATGTCTACTTTACATGTTTAACTTTATAATTTGAACAACTATTTCCAAGATGTCATTATGTAATTTTTCAAGTAATAATTTCTTATTTTGTTGTTGTTGTTGTTCTTTTCCTTTTTTCCTTGGAATTCTATATTGTTGCTACCCTTTATTCTGTTTTGTTTTGGGTTTTTTGTCTCCTTAAATAAAATTTTAAAAAAACTAAAATAAAATAAAATCATTTCATATCATACAAATCAAAATTACTATCAATCTTTGGATATGCAAAACAATGAACTTCACAGGGCCATTTATCACCATGAATCTTAACAGAATACAATATGAGGTTTATCGTGTCAACTCACAGTGTAATGAAAACAAATTTTTGGTATATAAAAAATTTATAGAGCTTATGTAGAAGTACACAGCTCATGTAAATGTGTGTGTATATATATATATATATATACACATATGAAAAAAGAAAGAATATCTTTTATGTAAGTACATATCTCTGTAATAGGTGGCATAAACACATTATAAATATATTTATCTAGAATAGGAATTCCTAAACATTTTAGTCTCAGTAATCCTTACATTCTTAAAAATTACTATGGACCAAAAAGGTCTTTGTATTACTAGAAACTGGGTTACCCTAGTCACCCTGTTCAAATGTATTCTGTGGAGATAGCCTCATAATACACTTTAATGTTCAATTCAGGTTTATTACTCAAATTTATGATCCATAGTTTTTCCAAGGTAATGAATTTATTATGAGTCTGTATTTGATCGGATGCTAAGAGGCCTCCTTTCAAATTTCAGTTGTTTATAGCTCTTAAAATAAGCAGCTCTTTGTGATATCAATCACTGGAAAAATGAGCTCTAAATTTTCTGAATCCATAAGAGGTGATGTTCATTTACATCTACGCATAAGTTGTTTGTAATAGATTCAAGCACAGTTGCAAAGTTCTGAACAATTCTCTCACATCAATAAATTGACATTAGGATCTAACTCACCTTTCTTAAAACTGCTTTACTCTTCAGCCATTAAATTAGTAAATGTACAAACTTTAGTTAAGTAAGCTGTAAAAAAAATGCTCCTTTACAAAATAAACACTCAATTGCAAACAATGAAAAATTTGAAGTATACAAATATAATTAAAATTACTGAGTTAGTCCTTTACATTATGTTTTATATTCTTCTATATGAAGTATATGTTTTTACAGAGAAATAAATATACAAAGAAACTAGAACAAGATAGAAAGTAAAAGCAAAATAGACAGGCATGTGTAGATAATTAGCATCATCCTATGTTTAGAATTGTATATTTTTAATTAAAATTTCATGAGAAGCATTTTTTCTGTTGCTTAACATTCTTTGGAGACAACTTTTAGCTGGATGCACCATAATTTAAAAATGGTTCCCTTATTGCTAACCATTAGGGTTTCTTGAGATTGACTTGAAGATTCCAGATCATTTACATACGTAAAAATATAAATTATCATGATAACCATTTTCACAGTCACAGAAACATTCTACTGCTACTCAATTATTACCATTTCCTTTGAAAATGTGGCTATATTTTACATTGATATGTGAGTGTACTTAACTTAGTGGGGAGAATAATTTATTTGGAAATACATGTGTAAATATGTAACCTAAGTAAGTCCATTGTTTTCTTACAAGCCTGCTATGTAGCAGAATACCTAGAGAATAACTACCCATTTTTTTAGTGTTGTTTCCTAATGGATTTTTCTAAGTGGCTTGTCCTGTCTAATTTTATCAGTCTAATAAGAATCCATGCCTCAACTCTCTCACTGCTCTGGGCAGAAATTCCTGTGAATATGTCAAATGCATCAGTGAATGGGCAAATTGGCATGGTGGGAGAACAAACGTACAAAAGTAAGATGATGGTTGACCGATTTCCCTAATTACCAGAGTTTTAATGAGATGATAAAGTCCTTACTAAGGATTTCCTAAGTTTTACTAGAATCAAAACTTTTTCCATTTGAAAAATAAAGGGAACCCAAATGGACTCACAAAAGCCCAGGGTCACGTTTGGTTTACAGTAGAAGGTCACTGTGAGGGCCAGATGAAGTCATAACACACAATATTGTTGACCCTGCAAAGCAGAATTGAACAAAACAAAAAGTTCAAAAAGAGGCAGTGTCTCAGAGGGTAAGTGTAACAAAACAATGAAGCCAAAATGAGCGTTGCCCTTCCTTTAAAACATAGCCCCACATCTCAGCGTCTGCGCCAATGGATACAACTGAATTGGGTTAATTCCCTTCTAATCCTGCCTCAACACATCTTTCCAAGCAGTCAAGATCTTATAAATGTGCACTTTTCTCAGCTAACCTACTTGGGCTCCATTTAATCGTGGTGGCACCTTCTGTCCATCATGCCAGCCTTCCATCCTTATTCTGGTCGGTGACTAAAATATCTATTTATTATCTCTAAACTCTGATTTCTATGATTCTTTCTTGGATCTTGCTCTTACACAGGTTCACTACTAAGAATAGTTTCTGGCTTTTTCCGACATCTGCTATTTTTTTCCAAATCAACGTAATAAGAACAACGAGGAAAATCAGTAAGTCAGCAGCACATCTCTTTTATTGCTCCATTTCGGAGAACTCTTGGGTAACACAGGATATTCACTGACTCTTACTGGTTCAAAAGCCATACAACAACTCTATGCCTTTAAGATAGAGTGTAGATAAATATCCAGGCCCAAGAAAATTGCATAGCCCCACACTATTTAGGCTTAGTTTTATGATCCTTAACTTCTGCTGCTCTCACGTACACTTAATGATTGAACTGAAGAAGAGAGAGTTATTTGGCATAAAGTTATAGTAAGTGATTTCCATCATCATTTTCCCCAAGGAAAAGAGGCACTCTATCATCTTAACACAATGAAATACACACAGGTTTGCTATTGACTTTATCAACTGTATAAAATGTTATTATCAATTTTTAAAAGTAAATGAGAGTTCACGCTACTTTTTAAAAAAGGTTATTTCAGTGTTTACCAATAATATGACATTTACTGAATCTAATTTTTAAAAGACATAAAGTATATATGTAACTTCTCATGACTGCTAAAAGTATTTGATGTTCCTGAAATGTTGTCTTCTAGGGTGGGCTTGAGTGCTCATTCTCTCAGAAAATTCCTGAGGGAGGCCTGTGTGGTCAGGCTCAGACAATATTAATTGGCCCCCATAGCCCTAGAAGATTAAGCCAGAAATAGACACCTGACCTTAGTTTAATCACTTAGAACCTCTTGCTCAGGAATTAAGAATTGCATTTGGGAGAAAATAACTTCCTTGGTTTGCAGCCTGAACTGAATCTTTAAACTATGGGACAGTCATGCTTGGGGGGGGGGCAAAAACAGATACAGCTCTATATGGTCACAAAGTTAGAGAAGCTGAAAGAATAGACTCCTTAGTTTCTGACAGTTATTTGATTTTTGATTCAAAGGCCTTCATGTTATGAATCACTGAATCCTCATAGTTACTTTTCACATTTGTATTCATTTCAAGGGGGTCATGTGATTATCTACTTACAACCGAAAGAACATTGAAGTTTCAATGTAGAATTGATAATATTGTTTATTTTGTATACTGAATTTTTCAGTCTAAGAATTTTTACTTGATTCTTTTCTATGATGGCCATTTCTCTGCTGAGATTCTCTGCTGAGATTCTCTTTTTTTTATCATTATATTGTTCGTCCTTGCTATTAATCCATTGAAAATCTTTATAACAGCTCTTGCATTGACCTAGTGTGTTAACTCCTTGATTTCTGCTTTTTGTTTTTTTACATTATTTCTCCTGTGATTCTGGGTCACCTTTTATTGTTAAGTGTTTGTTTGTTTATGGTTTTTGTTTTTGTTTTGCTTCTCATTCCTAGTAATTTCTTATTATATGCTGAACATTATAAGTGCTACATTTTTGGTACGCTTGAATTTTTTGTCTTCCTTAACTGAGTTTTAAGTTTTGTTCTGCTGGTTAACTATTTATTTGCTGCTCTGTTCAAATCTTTCCAAGCTTGTTTTCAAACATCATGGTCTAGACTTGCTTATACTCTTAGGGGTAGATTTACCCCTATTCCTAAGTAATGGACTACTTGAGAATTCTACTGAAATCTTGAGGGTTCACTGAGATTTCCCCAGTCAGTTAGTCAGAAGTTAAACACCTCAGCATACTACATAAAGCTCTAGTATTCAAAGCAGTATGGTGTAGACAAACAGATACATCACTCACAGTATTGAATAGAAAGAATATAAGTAAATTCACTCTCATTTATAACCAATTGATTTTGACAAGAGTGCTAATAATGTGCATTGGTGAAAGGACAGGGGTTTTTTTTCAATCAATAATGTTGGAAAAATGGGTATTTATATGCAGAAGACTGAAGCTAGCACCTCTCACCAGTTACAAAGATCACTTCAAATGGATTAAAGACTATAATACCTACCTGATAATAGCTCATTCTGCAATAGCCCATTCCATTGTAAACGCAATGGACTGAACTATTCATGAGATTATCACCTTCAAGACACAAATCTTCAGGGGACACTTTTATATTTAAACAATAGTAGAACAACTGCACACTGGTGGTGGGAATGTAAAGTAGTACAACCATTATGAAAAACCATAGGGAGTTTCCTCAAAAATCAAAACTAGGACTACTATGATCCAACAATTTTGTGGGGTTTTTTGTTTTGCTTTGTTTTGTTTTTTGTTTTTGAGACAGGGTCTCAGACAAGGTCTCTCCATGTAGTTCAGGCTGGCCTTGAATTCACTATGTAGCCAAGGCTGGCTTCAAACTCCCAGCAATCCTCCTGCCTCAGCCTCCCCAGTGCTGTAATTACAGGAATGCACCACCATATCCAGCATTTCTGTGGAATCTTATGCTAAGCATATGCAACTGAGATTTCATAAATTCCTTCTCTTTGCAAAATCCTTTTCCCTATTAACTTCTCTTAGACAAGCCACTTGCTTCACAAGCTCAAATTCTAATCTCTACTGCCTCTGCTCATTCAGAGCCCTGTGCTGTTTTTGAATTACACCTGCTTACACAGTAAATTACTTCCAAACAGAGTCAGGGCTAACCATACAGCTTTCTTCGCACATTGCCCACTATTAAGGAATCAGACTGTTAGTCCTTTTATACAGAATCCACTGCACCCTGTTGCCATAATGTTTTTACATTGGAGCCTACTAACCATGGACTGTACCCCTTTGAAACATGAGCCAAATCATGTTTCTCTTCCTTTTGGTCAAGAGTATTGGGTGTTATGTCCAGCAATAGCAAAGCTAATACAGAAAACTAACACCAGGAAATGGGTCATTGCTGTGACTGTACCTGAATACCTGGCTTAGAAGCCTTTTAAACTGGTTTGTTGATGTCACTGGAAAGGTTTGAAGATGATGGCTAGAGAAGCCCTAAAATCCTCTAAGTTAGTTCTCAAAGGACCAGAATACTGATAGGAATACAGACAGTAAAGGTCAGGCTCAGAGGACTTAATTTGAGAATAAGAAGTCCAGGGGAAGTCAGACAACTGGCCATATGTAAAATTTATTTACATTTTTCCATGTAATGAGATTTTGAAAAAAACTGAGATTAACTGTAATGCATTAATTAATCTCATTTTCCTTTTTCTTCTCTCCCTTCCTCCACCCTTTCCCCAGCAGCCAATATGGTTGCCAAAACCAGAGTTGAGGTTAAACAAAGGAGTTCAGCAGATGAGAGATGCTTGCAGTCAACACTCCTTTTTTATTTAAAGACAAAAATGCAAGAAGATTATCCCCAGCTCTAACTCGTCAATAACTAGTCAAAAAGCCATTATCTTTGATCATTTTGTTTCTGGAAAGGATACATGGGACCAGAATGAGCACCGCCAGCAGGTGCTCGAAGGGTATGACCTGGCAAATCACAAATATTGAGTGACCACATGTGGCTCTTCCATCCTTTGTAACTATATCCAACCATGCATGCTCTCCTTACTAATTCTATTGAGTTAATGTGTGTCTAGCATGCCTCGGAGACCACTTCATCACAAGCAACACTGAGTATTTTAATTCATTCAGGCTAGCATAACAACAAAATATCAGAGACTGGGTAGATTATAAACAACAAGAACTTATTCTTCACAGCTTGGAAGACGGAAAGTGTCTGCTAAATCCTCACTTCCTTGTCCATAGGAAGCTATCTTCTTAATGAAACCTCAGATCGCAGACGGGGTTACTGAGTTCCTTCAGGCCGCTCTTATCTAGTCAGTAATCCCATTCTGAATGTCTTTGACCCTATGATACACTCATTTCCCAAACCCCTTGCCTCATAATCCTAATCATCAACTTTGAGTTGAGGTTTCAACATACAAATTTTTGTAAGACACAAGCTTTCAGATCCTGCCACTGAGTTTTATTTGTCTTTCTTGTCTGGTTTTTTAATTCTCTGTAGCAAATTTGATTATTCTTAACTAGTATACCATTCATGAAGCATATATTCTTTAATAAATTTGTAATAATATTTAGTCATTACTTCACACTGATGATGTCAGGTGCTTCACTAGGATATTATGTGACAAAGCACTAAGGTATCATGTGCCAAAAACCCCTTGTTGCGTGTCCCACAGCCACCTTCTGCCACAGACACAGAGCCTGCTTGAATCTGACCCTTTAAGTCTGCATGGTGCTGGGCTCTGCTCCGGGCATAACAGCAAGACAGTGACAGGTCACACTCACTGGAGGTGTTCCCATGCTCCCTGCTGGACATGGCATTTGACGCAGTCTTAGATAAAGAGACCAAGGGAAATCCTGGGACAAGTTCTCTTCACTGACATTAGGCACTTAGTGAGAACCACTTCTTTTTCAAAGTATTTTTCACCTTCATAGGACTCTCAGCCCCTTGGGATCATGGCGATGGTCAGTTTATGAAAGAAAGCCAAAAAGGATGAGAATGGCAGAGCAGAAAGGTGGAAAGAACCAGAGAACCTGATGACTTGGGAAACTGCTGAATTAATCAACCCTGGAATGACCTTATCTCCACTACTCCTGTTATATAAGGTTTTCCTTAAAGTGTGAGGAACAAATAGTTCAATCTTCTGTCATATACATTTTTTTTAAAAAATCATGACCAAAATAGAAAAACTGATTGATTTTAAACATTTCTAGCACCCTTAACTTTAAAAGAATCATGTAGAGATATGGCTAAAATATAATATTATTGGACTCTAAGTCACATATTCCTACACATCATGCTAAACTGGCTTATTAGTGATACGTTTGATGCATCCGGTTAAAAATCTCTTAATTTTCCTTAGTTCCTATACATGAATCACTTCATTAACTTTCT
Source organism: Dolichotis patagonum (assembly GCA_004027295.1). Taxonomy (NCBI): domain Eukaryota; kingdom Metazoa; phylum Chordata; class Mammalia; order Rodentia; family Caviidae; genus Dolichotis; species Dolichotis patagonum. The sequence goes on from PVJX010003725.1 coordinate 93,963, forward strand.
AACCTTCACTTTGTTCTTCTAATCTTTATTTTTATTTTTAGTTAATTGTTAGAGTGTTTTCCCTACCATCCTCAACCTCCTAGCCTGGTTCAGGGTCTTGTCAATCTTTTTTTCTAGATTTCATTCTTTCAAATTTTTCGCATTAATTGACACTAGCAAAATGCACTTAAACCAGTAAGGTGTATAATATTCAAAACTACTCTCTATTTTTCCTTTCTTAACATACTATTATTTTCCCTTTCATTGCATCTTGAATGAACCACATTATTGTTCCTTAATGACCTCGTGAACTAGCAGTTACTGGAATAGCTACAGCTTTTTATTCAACTGAATCTTTTTTCTCAGGCTAAACATAGCCCAGAGTGGAGAAAGTGTCGCCATAGGAAGGTGCTCCCTTAGGAGAAACCTTCTGTGATATTCTTTCAGTTGGCACTGGAATTTTTTTCTAAGTGACCTTGAGTTTCTTCGTTTGTTTTTTTCCATATAAAGCCAACTGGTGATTCACTATCAGGTTTTCTTGGGCCTGATATGAGTTTTTTTTTCAACCTTTAAATGTGTGACTTGTGACCATGAGACAGCCAACAGTCCTTATAAACTCTTGGCTGAGTCATTTTGAGACATGCCTTGGAGTTCCAGAAGTCCCAGCATATTGCATGGGGCGCAGAACCTTGCTCCTGGCAAATACTTACCTCCAAGATTTGAGTAGTGCTGTCAGAATGAATTAGCATTAGATGCAATATTCATTATCCTTTCAACTTTAGAGGAATGAGAAGGAAGATGCAGCTTCTGTGCCAAAGGAGATTTGTCTTTTCATGGAATGAGGCTATCAAGGGCCAAAGAGGGCACATTAGAAAAGTATCTTACTAACACTACATTTACCTGGAAATCTCAATCATCTAAACAATAGCAACAATGCTGGCGGTGTAACTCAATAGACCGAGTGCTTAACATGTTTGAGGCCCTACGTTTGATCCCAGAACCAAAAGAAAAAAAGTGAAAAATAGTAAAGAATAGATAAGTAAGTGGAAAAGTTCCTTAAGCGAAGCCCTAAGTATCATGATATTCATTTGCTAAAAGTAATAACTGCACTAGAACAGACCTCTGTGTTCTTACTCAGACCCACATACTCAGAACTTAGGCATAATTATAATAAATTTTATTAATGTGGTCCTAGTTCATAATAGATCAAATGCATGATATTGAAAGGAATATACTTTTTGAAGAAAAAGAGAAAGAATACATCTAATAATATACATATTGAAAACAAAGTGAAGAACAGAAAAAGAAGCATAGATCCGACTTCACAAAGTTTTCTAGCCTATAGGTAGAAAGTGCCACTAAATCTATGTAAAGTAACTCAAATGAGAGACTTTTCATCAACATTAAAGAACCACACATTACATTCAAAGATATATCATTGAACAAAACCAACCATGAATCCATAAAATACTTTTCTGCAATTAAAAATATGAAAATAATATGAAATTCTTCATTTTAAAAAATTGATTTATAAAGCATGTAATGAAAAAGAGAATAAATGTAATGCAAATGGAGATTCACAAAATAAGACTGCCAAGAATATTAATCAAAAGTAGAATCATAGGACAGAAAATTGAGTAAACAAAAGATCGTGAATGTTCAAGAAAAATTATCAAATACAGAAATACGCAAACATAACTAGATCAAAGATAATGTACTTTGAGATAGAATAATATGTAGTTAATAATAGGAATTCCCAATTAAATCAAAATGAATGGGATAAAATCAGCAGAACAAACAAATTATATTGAGTAATAAGAAAATTGAAATCAAACATATTACAAGAAAAACAGACTATAAATAAAAAGTAAGGGGCTGGGCATTTAGCTCAGTGGCATAAGTACCTGCCTTGCAAGCACACAGTCATGAGTTTGATCCCTGGTACCAATTTTAAAAAATAAAATAAAATAAAAAGTAAAACTAAGTTTCCTAACAATAAAATCTTTTGTTCAGTAGAAACCAGAGAATATTCAGAAATAATACCAGGAAGCAGCAAGAGTCAGTTTCAGAAATGGTTAGATATATGTGATAAATACTTCTTCACATATTTACAGGAGATGGACAATTAGTCCTTCATTTGCAAAACAGAATGACATTCTCACATTTAACAAAGCCTTGGAAAATTTATTAATCAATTAAAATTTGATTAAGTATTATCATTATTAAGTAAAATTTCAAAAATCATTACTATATACTCAAGAGAACTAATGCTAAACTCTAAAACAGAACACACACACAAAGATATTATTGAATAGGTGTAAAGTGATCATTAAGTTGATAATGAATCTTTATAGAAATGAGAAATAGGAGAAACATAATTGCTAATAAATATATTTTGTGTATATATTTTTTATTTTGGAAAATTTATGCTTACATACTTTGGTGTTATTATAAAAGGAACTTTTTGTTTCAGTTTTCTGCTATGCACTGTTGACATATAGAAATGTAACTTATATGTGTATATTGACCATGTATCATGAATTTACCTCTTAGTTACAGAACTTTTTGTTGACCTTTTCAAATTCTGTAGGTAATTATATGGTTGTAAATGATGGTATCTCTCCCTTACAATTCATGTGCTACTGACTTGTTTTTCTTATATTGCTGCACCACTTCGGTCTTCCAGTATAAGGCTGGTAGGAATCATGAACAAACACATCACTGCCTCATTTCCACCTCAGTGGCAAAGGTTTCACTTTGCCCGTTGAATGTGCTACTAGCTGAAGATGGTCTTTTTTTGTAGATGGTCTTTTTCAAGTTAAGAAATTTTCTTCCTACTACTCTTTTGATGAAAGGTTTTTCATGAGAAGATGATGCTGAATGTTACTAAATATTTTCCTGCATGTTGAAAATGACCATGTGGTTTGTTTTTACTTTAGTCTCTTGATGTGAATTTTAATGATAGGTTTTTCAAATGTTTAACCAGTCAGGCATTCTTGACACAAACCCATTGGTCACACTGTATTATCATTATTTTATATTGTTGGATTCAATTTGCTAAGTTTAATGTTCCTTCTCTTATAATGTCCTTGTTTGGTTTTAGAATCCGAGTATTGCTCCCCTCAAAAAATGAGTTGGTTCTGTTGTATTTTCTAGAAAAGGTCATGTATGATTGATGTTATTTATTCTTCAGATGTTCAATGAGATTTGCCTTCAAGCTGCTTCTGTCTGAAGCTTTCTTTGCTGACACTATTGAACTATGAGCTCAATTTCAATCATAAATACAGAACACTTCTGGTTACTATTTTCTACAGTGAGAAGAGAGAGTTAACTTAGCATTTCCTCCAACCAGGGAGATGGAAATTTGTTTACCAGTGGCAGTTCAGATGCATAAAACACATACTGTCACACATTGAGATATTCACTGTTTATAATACACTTTTATGCTTTTTGTCTTATAACACAGAATGCTTATAAATTTTGAAAAAAATTTTAGTAATACCCATCCAAGAAGTATATGTTTTATAAATATTACTTTATTAACTTATACTTTATTAAAACATACTTTATATATCTATACTTTATTGTACTTGACATTTATATTTTATTTTTACTAGATGTAAATGCAAACCTATTCCTCCAGGGTAATTGATATCTCATGTTTAGAACACCCACAGATTAGCTTTTAAATTCATAAATTACAAATAATTTTTCTTTTATATTCTTGGATCTCACCTATTGCAGAATATCACACATTTGATCATGCAGAAAAATTACAACTAAAAATTTCTAAATTCTAACATTAAAAGATCAAAGATTGCAAAGAGCCAAAAACTAAATTCAGCAATATTCTGATGAGACAAAGAAACATTACAAACAAGATGTGATGCAAAACTAAATTAGTCCATTTGACCATCAAATGTATAATGGAGATAAAATCACTAATTATAACTGTAGATAATAATAAAGACAAATACATGAAACTAATGTAAGATGATAAGTAATATAGAAAATATATTAATTAAAATATATTGGAAACACAGTAAGAAATATAAAATTTAATTATAGATAAAAGTTGACTCATTATTAACAAAATTTCATATTAAAAAGAAATAATTAAAACTATAATTAATAAAAATCAATGCATATTAAAGGTCAACTACAAGCAAGAAATATATCCAATTTTCATTTATTCATGAAGTAACCATTTACTAAGCCAAACAAAATCTAGTTAGATATCATATATATATATATTGATTCTTACTTTTATTCCATTTATAATATACTCTTATAAATTAAAAGTAATGGGCCGGGGGTTTAGCTCAGCGGTGCCTGCTTGGGAAACGCGAGGTCATGAGTTCAATCACACACACACACACACACACAAATATATATATAGTAAAACAATTGTGAATGTATTAAAATTAATAAAGTAATCTTGTTGAAGAAAAAACAAGTATTTAGAAAAATTGAAAATTTTGAATATAAATAGGATATAGCTAAGGCATTTTTCTTAAAAAATTTGGAAATGTATGTTGTCTTGTTACTTAGCAAAATGACAGAATTAAAGTTTGCCAGAGTCACAACAAAGTTTTATGATTTAAAATTTAAAGAATATCGCACATATATTTAATAAATTTTAAAACCAAAATAATAATGATAAGTTTCTAGTAAATTTGAATCTGAACATCTACAAAATTGAAGTAGAAAACCTTACAGAGGACTTATTTAAGTAACAAAATAAAAGACACCTAAGAACTACTCTCAAAAACAGCTGAAAAAGGAAGTTCAGTTAAACCCAACAAGCCTTTTAAAGACTTTCAGATTTCAAACTGATTATGTCCTTGTAATACATTATTATAAAACCTAGAAAAATAGACAAAAGTTATTTCATTTATTTCATGAAACAGATGTGGTCTTTCCCACCCAAATCTGCTTAGGTCATGCTAAAATAGTCTCACTTGTGAACACAGTATAAAATATCTACTTTTCTAAATCATGTACTAATATAAAATTTAATCATAAATTTATAAAAATAGCCCACTATAACTAAGACAGGTTAATGTCAGCTCTGCAAGGATTTTCCAATATAAATAGCATTTTAATTAAGAAAAATAATAATTTTAGTAGATACTGAAACAATTTAGGAACAGATGGTAAGGATTGACTCTAGACTTCTGAAGAAGCCCCCAGAGAGCAGTAAACTGAAGGGGGGCTCCTAGGCCATTAAGAAGAGAGCTGCAAACTGGTGTTCAACTCTGCTGAACACTTGGGGCCAAGGGGAAACCCCGCCAGCATCTGCAAATGTGGGCAGGTAGTTAGAGCCGGAGGGAGCCAAGTACAGATGGTGTTAAAGGGATGGGATCCCAAAAGGAATCATGAAACAAGGATTACTCCTAAGACAGGGAGAATGGAAATGCTAGCAGAAAGACTGTTAGAGCTTGAACTATATACATAAGCATAGGTTTACAGACACTCTTCATTTAAGGACTGTGTTCTGTTCCTGCCACCAGGTCATTGGTTGCTACATGAGGAACCACATTTAGTACATACATTACAAGATTCAGAACAAAGAAATGGTCAAAGGATACTCCAGCTGGTGACTTTGATTTTATTTGCATAACTTTTACATGAAGTACTGTAATAGATAACAGAACATAAAGCTACAGCACTATACTATAGAGTACTATCAGCAAAAACTTCAGTACAGTACTGCATAAGCAAAGTGTACCCATAAAAAGATACTGGGGCTTTACTAACAAAATGTACAGGGAAAAAAAAGACAGGATCCAGGCATCGAGATAGTAAAGTGGTAATCAGCAGAGAAAAGTCCTCTCTGAGTGTTTTCATCCAGACTCTGGAATGCAGAAACATGAGGAAGACAGGAAGTAGGGACGTGGGTGGGTTTCCTGGACTCAGGAAGGATCTGAGGCACATGTTGAGGCCCACAGAGAATGGGAAGAGAAAAAATTCAATGAAGAACAAGGTAGTAGCTGGAGGCCCTTCTCCCTGAGATGGGACTGACTGCATGAGAGGAATGCTTCCAACTTGCAGACACACAGTGACAGATGGTGATCCCAGAGGCCCCCACAGAGGGGGGCAGTGGACATGAAGGACTACATTGGCTTGCAGTGAGTGTTGAGAGCTCAGTCTTCCTGCATGACAGAGTAACTGACTGGGAGCCATCTTGGAGAGGAGCCAGCTGAACTTAGAACTCAGAGCAGCTGCTGGCTCCATCTAGCAGCTCCCAGCTGAGCTCAGCCCCACAGAAGGTGTGCTGATGGCTGCAGGTCAAATGAGTCTTGTCTCAGCCAGAAGATGCAGCTCCTGAGATGACCCACCGCTCCACCAAAAAGCTACTGCTGCCTTGCTGGGATAAACTGACCCAGATCATGACTGTATCGCCACATGTTGTCTACCAGTGACAGCAGAGAGACAAACCTGGAAGTAGACCTCTCTCTCTCTCTCTCTCTCTCTCTCTCTCTCTCTCTCTCCATCTTTGTTTATGTTGTGCTGCTGTTGGTTGTTTTTATTTTTTCTCCATTGTTTGATCTTATTTTTATATGAATGTGAGCATGGTTTCTAGCCTCTCTGTGGCTGATGTTGCATTTTGTTCCTTTTATTTCTTCCTTCTCTATCTCCCTCCATTCTTCTGCATCAGTTTCCCAAATTTAGTTTGATCTGGCTTTCTCCTCCAAAATTACTTCTAATTTCTTCATCTTCTTCTACCTATTTTTTTCCCTAACACTTTTTAAACTTTAACCCCCATGGCTAGAATTGACATATTAAGGGCTTACATACTGCACATGATTTTATGGTCTGTATTAGATTTATATCTAGTTCATATGGTTAAAGGTGGCAAATTAATGGTAATCTCAGTTTGTCATTTTCTTGGCTGTGATTGATACTACTGTTATTGCTGCTAGTACAACTCTAGCCAAAAGTAACACAATTGTTCTAAACTACTGTTCTTCCTGGTATTTCAAGGATGAGATTGACTAAGCATCATGGAAAATACTGTGGGAGAGTGATAAAGAATCAGGGGCTGGGTCAAACAGGCAATAATTTATCATCTCAAACAAATTGAAGAGACAGGATCTTGCCACAGACTCAAAACCGAAAAATCAGTTACTCCTGGAAGATACCTCAGGGAAGTAGTTATATCCTAAGGCTTCTAAATACTAGCAATAAAGCAACCCACCATAGGCAACTTACAAATATCACCCCAGGAATTAAAAAAAAAAATGAGAAGACACTTAAACAAGATACAACCCCAGACATCCAGCTCACCAGAGGCCATACCATGGGAAAAAGAGGTGGGACAATTGGAAATCCCCTCAGCTGACCTCTCTGAAGTGGTAGCAAGGAAGCAATTGAATGAGGCTCTAGAAAAATCGAATGAGAAATAATTTCTCAGATAACTGCAGAAAACAATGCTTAGTGACTCTAGAGTAGATGCAGACAAAAAAAATAGGAGCTTACAAAAATTAAGCCATGAATACTCAGCATAGGAAATAAGTGGAATCCATGAGGCAGATCCAGGCAGATATCCAGGAGAATAACAGTTCCATTGAAAGTATCCACAACAGATTAAGCCAATGTGAAGACAGACTTGCAGTTAGCAATCATGAAAAGAAATATTTCTTTAAACTAGCAAGGGATGATAGAAAATAAATCCATCAGAAACTATACAAAGCAAAGAAGAATAACTTATGACTTCTTGGAGTCAATGGAAAGGCAGGAGATAGCACAAATTACATTATTTTTTTAATAATTTTATTTAAAGAGAAAAAACAAAACAGAATAAAGGGTAGCAACAATATAGAATTCCAAGGAAAAAAGGAAAAGAAAAAAACCAAAAAAACCTAAGAAATTATAACTTGACAAATTCCATACTGACTTCTTGGAAATAGTTGTTCAAATTACATAGTTAAAACATGTAAAGTAGACATTTAAACAGTGAGACTGTTAACAGTTCTGCTCCACAATCTGACAAAAACAGCAATATGGTCATCCATCTTACCCGCTCAAATATACATGCAATTGTATCAAAAGGGTAAAATTAAACACAACAAAACAGAGTAAAGCGGATCACAAGAAAGCAATGTAAGAGACAAAAATTTCAAAACTAGACAATCGCAGATATTCACTCTCTACCATATTGACTCTTGTTTTCTTCCAAATAGTTGTCCATATTGTCACATATAGGGAATTCACATGAAACAACCTAGTATGGAATTGATGTGAGCAGGACGAGGAGGACAATTCAGGTCTTCAAGACCAGACATTAGGGAAGCCAAGAATGGCTGTCATAGTGTCTCTCATTCTCCTCAAAACAGCTGTCCATACCTTAATGTGTGTTGAACTTAAACAAGGCAAAGCAAGCTAAGATCACTTTGAACAAAAAGTGATAGTTTTGCGGGACTTCACATCATGACATTATGGAATCAGCACTGGGTATTGTAGTGTCTCTTTTTCTTCAAAGTAGTTGTTCATTTCAACATGCGTTACATAGTTGGTTCTCGTAAACTGTTTATAGGCTCTACACATGCATGAGTCTCTACATGTATATCTATCATTTCTGTATTAGCAGGAAAAACAAAACAAAGCAAGATAAAACAAAACAATTCCTAGAAAAGCATGAGGCAAAAAAAGTCACATAAAACCTCAATACATGGTGATCTACAATGGTTACCATGGTGTCTCAGCAGTGTATAACAACATTAATAGAAACGAAGCATTGGAGACAGTATAAGACTTCAAAAGCAAGTAATAATCAAACCAGAGTGGGTATCTTAGTGAATCTTGTCATCTTCAGTGTAGTTGCCTATACACTTAGACTTGATGCTATCCATCACAACAGATTTAAATAAAATCAGTCAATACAAAGTAGCAATCTAACAAACCAGATTCAAATAATATCAGTCATAATAAGACAGTATAAATTATACAGGGCTTCAGATTAAGTTGATAGGAAAATTAGGGATGATTACCGTAGTATGTCCTCTTATTTTTGGGATAGCTGACCATGTCCTCAAGTCTAGCATAAGGAGACAAACTGGAACAGCACATAATCCATCCAAGCAGAGTGGTGAAAATAATGTAAATTTTAAATCTTGTTACCCCATTAACAATATCCTCTACCTCCCTTTTTTAGACAATTCCTCCCCTTTCACTCCCATGGGGTGCACTGCTTGTTTTGGGTCCCACTGCCTCCCTATATAGAGCATCTCAATGGACCCTATCTCCTGATCTACTCTGACTGAGCCAGGGATTTAGCTCAGTGGCTTAAGCGCCTTCCTGGCAAGCGTGAGATCGTGAGTTCGATCCCCGGTACCAAAAAAAAAAACTGATCTACTCTGACTGTGTTTCTCTCTGTTAGTATTTCAAGGCCCTCTATACTAGAGATTATAGCCAATCTTCTCTGCCTCATTTCTGCTATTCTATTTTTCTGCCATTGATAGTCTATTTTTCTCTTCCACTTCACTGTCTGCCTCGTTCAGAGGCCTCTCTGCCACTGTTCCTGAAATGCTCATATTCTTGTTCTCTCTCCCTAGAATGTCCTTCAGTATTTTTTGTAGGGTTGGACTGGTGGTCACAAATTCTCCTAGCTCCTCTTTGTCATGGAAGCATCTTTTTTCTCCATTAATTTCTAGAGAGAGCTTTGCAGGATACATCAATCTGGGCTGGAGATTGTTCTCCTTCAGCGCTTGAATTACTTTACTCCAAGCTCTTCTTGACCTGATGGTCTGTGTCGAGAAGTCTGCCATGATTTTGATGGGTTTTCCTTTATCTGTTTCTTTTCTCGGATGGCTTTTAATATTCTGTTCTTATATTGAATTTCTGGGATCTTGATTATTATGTGTCTGGGTGTAGCTCCGTTTGGGTTGTAGGTGGCTGGAGTTCTGTATGCTTCATACCTCTGCATATCATTTCTTTTTTCTATGCTTGGAAAATTTTCCTTAATAATTTCTGTGAATAGCCTTTGTAATTCCTCTGGTTTGATTCCTGCTTCTTCATTCACATACTTTATTCTTAAGTTATAGATCCTCTTGTCGCCTTCCAGTCTTTGTATCTTTATTGCCTGCTCCCTTGTTATTTTTAAGAGATCTTCCCTTTCATGACCCCACATTGCAAGGCTGTGTTCAATTTCTGATAGTCTATCTTTGGTTTCTTTCAAGCAGTTTTGCCAGCTTTCTATCGAGTCTTTAGTTTCGTGATAATCTCTTTGAATCTGCTTCATGAATTCTAGGTTTTTTTTGAATTCTTCATTAAATTTTTCTCTACATTTTCTCTTCTGTCTATGTCTTCTTGAGAGGTTCCCAGCCCTTCTTTTATTAATCTACTTATCTCTTGTTTAATTTGAATTAATATTTCAGTTTTGGTCCCGCTTACGAGGTCCTGAAGATATCTCTTTATGTCCGCTAATGCTGTGTTTGATGTTGCATTTTTGCTGCCCTCAATCTCTTTTGTATTTACCTCTCCTGGATCAATGTTCTCAGGGTTGGGGGCTGGGAGTG
>PVJX010003726.1:0-104469 GCA_004027295.1 Dolichotis patagonum
TTGACACTACTTACATCTGCTCTGTTGCTCATCTTGTATTCTGCAGAAAACCTACTTTATAGATTTCAAGTTCTTTGGGGCCACATCACTGTTTGCCATGAGTATACTATTGGGTTGGGTAGTGGAAATGTGAAACAAAAAATAAGAAATAAGAGTGAGAAAATGGCTGTTGTTGTTTTTAGTTACATTTAGGGCACCTCTCATCAAATATCTTTTCTGAAACAATGGAAAATAGATTTAATGGATGCTTCACTTTTATGCTAAAACTAGCCTTCTGCTGATCATAGGTCTTGCTTTGGACAAATGGAGGGCAGAAGAAGCCACCACTAAGTGGATTTTGCTTCTCTTAATGAGGGATATAGAGCCAAAAAATTAAGTTTCTTTCATTAGTGAAAATGAGGCTCCTTCATCAACTTTCGTATTATACAGAGAAAGGAGGAGAAAAACACAGGCAAGAGAGAGGAGAAGGAATCTAAACAAAATAAACAATTATTTTTGATTTATTGATGCCTGCAAGAAGATGGAGCTTTTGGCCAAACAAGGAGCCTCTTTCTTAATTAGTGTCATGATTTTATGGTCATTGACAAGGCAGTTTCTTTGGCCCCATTGTTTCTCAGCGCCAGTCTCCTACCTACCCTGTGTGCCTCACCATGTAGGTTAAGGGCACCACTGGATGGATAATAGTGAAAGAAGATTCTCAGCTTCTCCCCAGGAAACCTCACGAGGCCCGGATTGTAACCCGGTGCATGTTGGAACCAGCTCTGCTTCAGAGTCCCAGTTCTATCATGTAGTTAGGTGACTGTGAGCAAACTGCTAATCTCAAGGTGCCTGGCCTTAATTAGCTTCCTCATCTGCATGATAGAATCATCAAACCTGTTGTTCAAAATTTTGTTAAGAGAATGAGAGCTGAAGTATGGAGCACATTGTATTGACATGAAAATTGGCAGTTCTGAGCAATAGTGATGATTAGACAGATTAATTTCTGAAATCTGCTGACAGGTATGGTAGTTATTGCCTTAACAAGTAATGAGTACCTACTGTGTTCTAGGTACTGTGCTAGACACCGAAGCTATTTCAGTGATCCAAACAGATCAAGCAAGATCCCCAGCCTCATATTCTAGCATCCTAGAATAACATTCATAATTCACAATGAATATTATTTTGTGAGTAGAGAAGACACTGAAGGCCCCACTAACCCCAGTATTTCTGCATTCAGGAAATTAAAGGGATATAATCCACACTCACTGGAAGAAATTTAGGTACATAACCTCTCGAGCCAACATTCACTGAGGCCCTACAGCAAAGCACTAGTTTATTCATCCCCTTGACGCAGGGCCACTATACAGAACAACCAAGGCACAGAGTTCTAGGAACTTGCCCAATACCACACAACTTAACATTGGCAGAATCAGGGTTCAAAGCCAGATGTGCCTGACATTTCTCTTAGCCATGCCCAGGCACACACCAACATGACAGATGGAATGTCTTCTTCAAACCCTCTGTTAGGGACAGATTACAGGTCTGGGTATCTGGGGAAAGTCTAATTTCAGTTGATTTAACTTGTATGCTTCTTAAGGGCAGAAAAAAATATCTTTTTGAATTGTAGATTATAGAAACTGAATTCTTAAACATATTAATTGTTCAAAAATCTTTTGATCAAGCGAATGAATATATTAGGATGTATCCTTCTAGGTTTCTATTGGACTTCCTGCTGAAGAGGAAAGAGACTTTCTCACTGAGAACAAAGGACAGTGACATACACTCTTTTGCTGAGATAATGTTGCCTTTGATTGCTGAGCCAATACGATATGATTACATGGAAAGATGGCAGGAAATAAGAAAAGAGCCAAGCCTGGTCATGAAATGACTTAGATGGTGTATGAAGGACAATGAAGTTTATTTAAGGTCTTTGAGGATTGCACAGAGATTTTTTTGCACAAACATGTGGCTGAAGTGTGTTGGAGCTAAGGCAAGATTCTAGAACCCAGAAGAAGAAGGGTTGGCCCAAGATTGGACCATGAAATAGTGACAGAAGAGGAATTAAAAACCTAAGGGCTAAGAAATTTCTTCTAAGCCACGTTGTGTTTTCTTTTAAAGATTTAACCTATACATGAAAATGTAAGTTTGTATATATTAATGGGTTACTGTTTGATGTTCTATTCATATATATTTTATATAATATTACATAATGTTTAATTCAAATTAAGCCTATTTATCTTCTCAAACATTTATCATTTCTTTGTGGTGAAAACTTTCAAAATCCTTTCATCTGTCTTTTTGAAGTATACAATATATCATTGTTATCTGTAGTCACCATGCTATTCAGTAGTGCATCAGTTTCTTTGTGCTATCCATGATTAGTACTTGTTGATCAATCTTTCTCCATCCCTTTTCTCTTCCCTCTTCTCCACAGCCTCTGCTAACTCTCATTCTACTCTCAACCTCAATGAGATCAACTTTCAGATTCTATATCTGAGTGAGAACATGTGGTGTGTATCTTTCTGTGCCTGGTTTATTTCACTCAATATAGTGATCTCTAATTCCATCCATGTTGTCATAAGTGACAACATTTCGTCCTTTTATGGCCAGATATCATCCCTTTATGTGTATGTACCATATTTTCTTTATCAATTCATTGCTTGATAGACACTTAGATTATTTCAATTTCTTCGCTATTAGGTATAGTGCTGTATTGAACTTGTAAATACAAATGCCTCTTTGATATAGTGATTTAATTTCTTTTGAATATATACCTGGGAATGAGATTGGTGGGCCATATGGTAGTTCTATTTTTAATGTTTTGAAGAAACTCTGTACTGTTTTCTGTTATGGATGCACTAATTTATATTCCCACCAACAGTGTGCAAGGGTTTCCTTTGTTTCCTCATCCTCAGTTACTTTAGTCTCTTTGATATCAGACATTCTTTCTGGGGTGAGGTAATACCTCTTTGTGGTTTTGATTTGCATTTCCCTGATGATTAATGACATCATGCTGTATTTTCTTAATTCTTACAGGAAAATATGAACTGAGCTTTTAATCTAGGCTGCTTATGCCCAGGTTGTATATATGTTTTTTGTTTTGTTTTGTTTTTTACTATCTCTACCAAGAAGAAAAATCTCTACCTTATATACCAGAATTTAAAAGAAGCCAATATCTACCAAGAAACATTACCCAATGTAGATATATTTTTTGTAATATAACAGATACTTAGGGGCTGGGTTCACAGATGGGCAAAAGAGGTTAATGGGTTAACATTCTCAAGAACACCTTCAAACAGATATCTGGCAAGAATGGAAGGAGGTCTAGTAAACACTGGGGAGGTGTGCTCAGGGCTCTGGGGTCATCTTTGCTGGTGTTACCAAGCATGGCATGCACATAGACATACATCCTTCTCAGCACACATCTGCATCATCTATGCGCTCTGTTCGTAATTCTGGGACATCACACTCACACATGACACCAATTGCATATATTTCCCACACACTCTAACACATCCATATATACACAAACACATTTTCCTCACACTCAGTGAAATATACCCATGCAACACCCTAGGTTTACATGCCCTTTAACACACCCCTGCAACAGACGCAGCAGTACCGCACATCATGCAGTTTTCACAGCACACCCCCACACCTCAGGCTCTCAGCCGCAGGCACGTATCACACGCCAGTGTCAAGACCTTCCCACTCACACAATATACCATCTCATATCTACCCACTCAAGTCACGTTGCCGCTCATAGCAATACTAGATCACCACAGCAAGCCATAGCCCACCTTTGTTCTGTATTTGTGAATGTGCTTGTATCTGTATTCATATGTACATATCTTCACTCACATACCATGTGCAGCATCCTCATTCATACACACACACACACACACACACACACACACTCCATGACTACACTATGCATATAGATTGTGTTTATTTTCTAGCGATCCTAATTCAACAGTGAAAAAATTGCCTCAGGCCATATACAGTCCTACCCTAAGATCACTAAAAAATATTTTTTAAAGCCTAAAAAGTATATGGGGAAGTAAAATTCTATTTGCCTATTTTTAGCTCCCCTGAGGTTAAATATGTCCTTATTCCCTGCTCAAGCAGCTTCTAGGATTATGTAACTCCAGCAGCCCTGACTTCTTACGTCAGTACCTTTTCTACGCTCGGTGACGGTAACGGAAGTGTGACACCCTTTCATCCACTGGCACCTCAGGTGTCCTAGGTGAAGGCATGTTTACTGTTGTGGCTGAGAGATGGATTATGTGTTGGGGGAGTGATGCTCTCAGCCAATTCACTGAGCTTCCCTGGCACAGAGATTCCTGCTTGTAAAGTACGGAAGCACAGACGAATACATGAAAGATGATCTCTTCCTGCCATGTACCCCGTCTCAAGCTGTCTTAATGGGAGACAAATGTCTGGGGGCGAAAATTGGGTCTCCTGATGACCAGGCTTCAGCTCTGTGGCTATTGTAGAAGGGCAACTGGGGATGGAGCATAGGGGCCCATATGGAGAGACAATGTTTGGTTCTGTGCCTTGGGCTATTTGCTCATATTTGCTGTGCTCAGGATTATGGGGGTTTCCAGAACTCATTTATTAGTAAAGCTGGAGTGGCTACCATGTCACCATGTGAGATAGGAGGATCATAATGACCAAGCACATGGTATCTGGAGTCAGGGTGCATTGCTTTGATTTCTGGCACACTTATCTACTAGCTTCTTGAATGTGGGCAAGTTACTTTACTTTTCTGAGCCTTTATTTCCCAACTCTAAAATGGAGATTTGGGTGATGTTCAAAGACTATCACGAAATGAGTTTATCACAGTACACAGCACATGGGAAATCCTCAACAGTCATCATCCTTATCATTTTCTAAAGCCAAGCCTACTTTTCCGTATCAAGTCTGGTCACAGTTGGCTTATAAACAAGTGTTATCCCTGTATCTTTCCTTTTGAGGCAGTGAGGGTGTCCTTCACCCACACTGACCTTTCTATAGCTCCCCAAATGTACTTACTGCATTGTTCTTAACTTCCATGTTTTTTTTTCACCTTCATGTTTTTTTCTCAGTTTGTTTCAAATACAGGGGCTGCTGTCTTTTCCCTCATTGACTTACCAAGCTTCTACTCATCCTTCAAGAGCAGGCTTGAGGGCAAATGTGCAGCTTAATGGTGGCATGCTTGCTAGCATGTGCAAGGCCCTTGGGTTCCATCACCACTGTAAAAAAGAGTAGTGTCAAACATGACTTGTCATGATATGCAGTACAGACTTCAGATATTTCCTGTCCTTAAACCCTATCCTTCACCACTGCAGCATACATGGCCTGCTTTGACAGCAGTAGAAGTAGCTAAGGAATAAAGCTTACAACAACTTCAAGAGAATGAGATCAGTCTCCTCTTGTCTCTGCTACTCAACGCACATTCTTGGTATCAGGGACATTAACATTGCCTGAGATCTTGTTAGAGTCTTACCCCAGAACTACTGAATTAGAATATGAATTTTAATAATGAGGTGAGTCAGTTTTGTTCAACAATATTAGAGAAGCCTTGTCTAGGACTCACTTTGTGTGGTGATAGTGACAAGCAGGGTGACAAGTCAGGTGCATCCATGAACACTTGCCTAGCTTAGTGTAGTTTCAGACATGACCATGGAAGAAATGCTAATAGGTATATCCAAGATGCAATTAAGAACACAGTCTCTCTTGTTAAATTCCAAGATCATCCCTTTCCACTTTATTGTTATCTTTACCTAAAACATCTCCCAAACTCTGTCCTATTTTCTTCCAAGGTAGAACAGGCATGCTATGGATTACTCTGTTCCTAATTATTATTTACTTCATTTATATATGGATTTTCCTTTTATAATATCACAGCTCCAACCAAGAGTGGTACCAGATCTCTTTGATTTTCAGTGGGTTGCGTCTTCCCTCCATTTGGCTGGCTACAAACAAGCTCCTCTTCTCGTGGCTGTGAGACTTTAATTATACTGTAGCTGTGGCTGCCTCCTGCCTGCCTGAGTCCATTTATGTATATTTTATTAGTGCATTTTGATAATACAGAGTAATGGGTTTCATTGTGGCATTTTCATACATGTACATAACATCCCATGATTATATATATCCCACAATACCCTCTTTTCCCCTACCTTTTACTCCATTTGATCCTCTTCCTCTTCTTTGGCAATCTCCCTTGTACTTTCATGTCAGTTTTTCTAGATTATATCTGCTGAGACATATTACCTCAAGTCCCCTCAATTAGTATCTATTGCTACTGTGAACAAGAGTATTTCCAAATTTACACAACTGCATAATTAAACCTTTACAAACTCTTGAACTAAATGCATTTTATATGCTTATAAATTAGCCAAATGCATTTCTCTCATTCAGAAAAATAGATTTGGCAGCTGAGCATTCTGTACATCAGTACCTTCCCACTTTATCATTAATCCTTAATCTTGAGAATAGGGCCATGAATTAGCTGGCACATAATGGGTGTTCTCATGAAAAATATTTTAGGTTAATAAATAAATAAGACCTTTGGGTTCAGAGCCCAACTTTTTCATGTCCCAATCCTAAGAATTTCTGCCACATAGTAGGAGTTTCAGTTTGTTTTGAATACATGGATAGGTAGAAGCAGCAGTGAGTTCAACAGACTTTGTCTCTAGGGATCAGTGCAGTTTCCAAGATTAAATTATGTGAAGAAAATATCAAGGAAAATGGAAAAAAAACAGAACCTTATTTCATGCATATTATACTGCTTTTTTCATTCAGTATAAATAAATAAAAGGGGCTACTTCTAACAATGAAAGTGTGAAAATAACCAAAGTTGCGCACATCAAATCTACTAGTCTCTAGAAATAAACTCTTCTAATTGAGCAACTTATTTTGGTTTCCTTTTCCCCCAAAATAAATCTTCTGTCCTCTATACACATCAAGAGAGATTGTCTATGAGCATCCTTATCTTTAGGCTTGGTGGGTTTCTCTATTTTTGTTCCTCTGCCTCTCTTGGAGTCTGACTATTTTAGTACTCACAGGGCTCTTTCAAGTAACAGAAACTATGGATGATTTAAATAAATAATGATCTATTGGGAGAAATGAAGGAGAGATTAGAGAACTGCAAGGAATGCTAGAGAACCATACTTTAGAAAGCAAAGAGAACAGGGGCGTTTCAGAGATCTGAGAACTAGAGGTATTTTTTCAGCATACACAATCAGTAGGATGGTTGGACTTCAACCATTTTCTATTATTGGGTCCCTGAAATCAAGATTCAAATCTTAGGGCAGTGTCAAATCTCAGGACTTTCTTAGTTCACTTCTTCAGTCCTTGGCCAGGAAAGGTGGAATACTTATTTTGATGAATAGATCAAGATTGTATCAGAAGGAGGAAAAATGATATTCTAGTAGGCAGAATAATGGTCTCCCTGAATATATACAACTGAATCACTGAAAACCTTGAGTATGTTATGTTACGTGTCAAGGTAGTATTAAAGTTGCAGATAAAATTAAAGTTGCTGATCAGTTGACTTTAAATGAGCAGATTATTTAGGCCAAGGTAACCACAAAGGTCTTTTCAAAGTAGAAGTAGGCAGAGAAATATCAGAATGATGCACTGTGGGAAAGACTCAACCAGTGGACTTTAAAAATGGAAGGGAGCCTTGAGCTAAAGAACACGGCAGCCTCTAGTGGCTGACAAAGGTAAGGAAGAGGTTTACCCTCCAGTTTCCAGAAAAGAACACAGCTCTGCTGTCTGTTGGACTTTAGCTAGGTGGGATCCATTTGGAATTTCAAACCTCCAGGGATATAAAATATGTATTTGTGTTGTTTCAAGCCACTAAATTGGTAGTTTGTCACAGCTTCAATAGGAAATGGATACAGATATCAAGCAGGAAATACAGCATATGTGTATACAGCACATGTGTGTATGTATGTGTGTGTGTGTGTATATATATATATATATATATATATATATATGTATATATATATATGAAAGCAGGAAATACAGCATATGTGTATACAGCACATGTGTGTACCGGAAAACAGTAATAGCTACCGTAGTATGTCTTATTATCTTCGCAGTAGTTGTCCATTTCATCAGGTATATTAAAATCAAAACAAAACAAAATACTATAAAACCAATCAGAACAGAATATTGAATAAGGAAAACAATCAGAACAAAGCAAAACAGTGAAAACAATATTGGACTTCACAGACAAGATAGAGGGAAATCCTCCATATTTACCACATTGCATGCTGTCATCCTCCCAAGAGATGCCCAGACTCCTCCCCAGGCCTGCACAGTCAACCAAACTACAAGCATTTAGTTGCTTTATGTACCTTAGTTGCTATCAATTCAGGCTGTCCTCAGAACCATCCAGTTGCTAACGGGGCGGTGTAGGGGGGTGGGAATGTGTTTGATTCTCAGCCCCCCGCACACCAGTAGGCTCATGGGAGGTGCTGATTTTTCTCTCCCTGGTGCTTGCATGGCTCGCATAGCTTACCAGGAAGGCCAGCTGGTTGATTACTTGGTTGGTCCCCCAACGCCTAGCATTAAAAGATAGTATTTTAGGTAGGCCTTGAATATTGGGTAGAAAAAGTACAATGAAGGATAGAAAACTGAGGGAGAAGTTTAAGAAATGGCAAGTAGACAGAGTCAGGAGGATCCCAAGTTTGAACCAGTCTGGGAAAGTTAGTGACTTAGACCTTGGCTCAAAATTTAAAAAAAAAGAAGTCTGGGAATGTAATTCAGTGTGAAGGCCTTGAGTTCAGTCCCCACTATGCAAAAGAGAGAGAGAGAGAGGAGAGAGAAGAAGAAGAAGAAGAAGAAGAAGAAGAAGAAGAAGAAGAAGAAGAAGAAGAAGAGGAAGAAGAAAAGAGGAAGAAGAAGGAGGAGGAGGAGAGAGAGGAAGAGGAAGAGGAAGAGGTAAAGGAGGAGAGAAGAAGATAGGAGAGGAGAGGAAAGGAGAAGGAGCCAGAGCGTGCCTTTTAATGCTTGTTTTTATGTTTGGTTTCTAATAGAAAGCTTGGTAGTTGCAGTCCACATAGGGATAGAGAATCATGACTTTGTTCCAAGGCTGAGCACAGAGGAGGTGATTGCTAGACAGTGGAACTCACTGTCTCTTGGCTGTTGTGTATAAAGGATTGTCAAGGTGTATTGTTCCATAACCTTAAGGTAGAATGTGAATGTGTGACTCCCTACAAGGGAAGAGGAGTCTACAGTCCTTGTTTCCAGTACCAATGCTTCCTCTTCTGTTGCAAACTCCAACAAAGAAACATGGACCTTTGGAAGGGACTAACCCTGATGTTCCAGGATGATTGCCAGCCTTCTCTGGAGCATGAGAAAATATTGTACTTGATCATTCATTTTGATTACACTTCTGCTCTGGAGATTATGGTACTTTTTCTGTAATGTTTGGGAATGAAGATCTCTGGGTATTGGTCTCTGCTGATCAGAAATCAGTGTTGTGATATAATTACATTTGTGAAGCAGATGGATCATCAGCAAGCACGTGGCTGGAGCTCCTGTTGCAAATAGAGGCAACAGATCTGAAGGCTAGGGTGTGTGAGGGGGGTGGGAGCTGAAAACTCCCTGTTCCAGATAGGAGCTGGCTAACTTGTGTCTTTGATGTTTTCACAAAGATATTGGCAGGGTGACAAACAGAAGCTCTGAGAAAGGTTGGGTTCTTTCTATATCTATCTATTTGTAATTTATTATTTAAGACAAATGTGAGAAATATGTTCAGTTATTGCTCTTTTGCAAGTGAGAAAACTGAGGCTTGAAGAAGTTCAAGGTAGGGAGCTGCAGGTACCTAGCTGGTAAGCTAGTCATTAGGGCATCTCACCAAATATTTCCAGTTCTCCTGCTAAGCACATGAGAGTTTATCTGACCATCATCCTTCCCAAAGTATAGTTTCTTTCTTTATGACTTTTGAAGGGAGGTAGAAACAAGTGACTTTCATAGGTCAGAAAAAATGTAAGCAGAAACAAATTGATTTATTCTGAGTTGAAGAGCCAGTATAAAATTTGTCAGTAGTTTTTCCCTGTACCACAAAGGTGATGGTCCATGTTCCAAACAGAGGCTGTGTCAACTGCTCTTAGCGATGAGATTGTCACAGAGCAGAGTCTTTATTGTACAAGAGATCATAAGTGAGAAATAAAATTCCACTGTTTTAAGCCAGTGATATTTTTGAGGTTACTTGGTGAAGCAGCATAATTCTATCTAATATAGCTGTTAAGCAGAAGGTCTGGAATTTGACAACTTGATGGTCTGGCTTCAACTTTCAAATTCTTACTTCTACATTAAAGAAGTCTTGGTTTCTTATTCATGCTTTATAGAGAGAGTTAGGATCTCAGGTTCAGGATCTCTCCCCATGAGTATTGACTTTACCAAGGCCTATGAAGGAAAACAGGATCATATGGTCCTCATGTTACTTTGTAAAGGATCGCTCCGAACTCTGCAGGTAGATTGCAGAGATGGAGACTGTATCTTTCTTTATATTTGTCATGGGCACATCTGGCTTTGGACATCATTGATGTTGTTGTGATGTTTCCATGAGGAGTTATTAGAATATCTTGAACTAATCAAGACCTCAATGAAATAGGATGGAATACAGTGAGAGAACTGAATGAACTGGGATGGAATGGCTTGAAATTGAAGAGACTGAGTCATGGTAGAATGAGATGAAATGGAAGTAGATTATGATACAATGAACTGAACTGGGATTGAGTGAGATGAATTGGGTTTTGAATGGGACAGAATAAAATACATTGGAGTAGAATATATTGGCATGACATGGAATGGAATACTCAGCATAGAATGGAATAAATTGGATGCAAATGAATTATTTATTATTTTAAATCATATATTGGAATTAAATGAGATAATCATTTCATTCTTTTCTTCTAGTCTTTTGCCCCCCATCCCATTCCTTCTCACCCTTGGATTGTTTTTGCTATTATAAGTAGTCAACAAAATGTTGAGAAAATGTCACTGTTAACCAAATGTTCCCTCTCTAAGGGAAATAATTTTGATCTCATTAGCTATACCAGACTGCTTCAGGGATGATCTCTAACCTTGAATTTTGTGTGTGTGTGTGTGTGTGTGTGTGTATCTGTGTGTGTATGTGTGTGTGTATACATGTGTATTCATATACATAATGAGAGTAGAGGACAGAAGTTGTGGTATTCAGATCACAGCCTTCAAATTAACTAGCAATTCCTGGGCCTGGGAGGACACTGCTGGATCAAGGTGGGTGTTTGGTCAGTACCGTTTAGTAAAGTACATCTTACCATATCATTAGCTTTTCTGCCTCTTCCCCACTTCTTCTTTCCCTCCTACCCCTGTTCTGTGTTCCCCATATAGTGACAAGAAACTTCCTCTGCTTTTGCCTTTCGTTTCCCAGAATGAGGGAGTGTGCTTGGAAACAGTTGCCGAGGGAGCAATCTTGTTTTTGAAAAAGAAACTGTAAAAAATGTGTTTGTGGGGATGCCAAAGTGGAGTGAGACTTATTTAAGAGAGTGGGGTGGTGGGAATGTGTTTACACAGCAAGAAAATGCAGGCTGGGTGTCTGCTGTTTCTTAAGTGGATGATATTTTGAAAGGACTTTATGATCTATCTTTTAATTCATTGTTACTGTTTCTAGTCCAGGAAAGTGTGCCTTCCTGGTGTTATTCATGTAGCTTGGGTTAAGCAGCAGAAAATTGGCAGCCAGTCTGAGCTTGTGCTTACCTAATAGAAGTCTGTGAATACACAGCTCAGGCAGAGCCATACACAGGTGCGCGACTGGGTGCATCCATTACTGCTGTGAGGATTCAGTGAAGTGATATATGCAACTTGCTTGGGATAGAGTCTGATACGGAGTAAGCTCAAAATACCTAATAATCCATTATTAACTTGTATGTGTGTGCATGTTCATGCAGTCCTGCAAACACTCATCAATAGACATAATTGCTTACACATATGAAATTACATCCTTGCACAACTGTGCATATCAACATCTAGGTACATTTCCAGAATAATGTGAATACAGAGAATTTTTTGCACATTCATAACTGCATAGATGTACCATATGTGCTCTCATCAGTGCACACAACTCCAAATTGTGTGAACATCAAAATATGAAATAATAAAAAATGAGTTGAATATTTATTGAACGTTTTTATACAGAAGTTACATAGATATAATTTGCAAATTTTCATTTGGGAACCTTGCTTAGGAGTTTTCAAGGTTGTGTGAGATCCTCAGTTAAAGGCTTGTTTCTGTATTTCACTCTTTCTTTGTTCCAAATGTCTCTTTTTTTCTGTATTTCTCTGGTTATCATCTACATTCTCATCCCGTGTGTCCATTTATGTGTCTGTGCATCCATCCATATGTCCAGTCTTTATCCATACAACTAAGATTATTTACATAGTTATTCTAAATTAAATATGGTTCTGGTGCTTGTTGTAAGACAGCTATGAGTCCACCTTCTTAACATCCCTAATTCATCCTAGCATCGAGTCAATTTTTTTTCAATTTTTGCTAATATATGTAAAACAATTTATATTCACAAAGCTCTATTTCATACATTATAATCCTTGTTCAGCATGGAAGAGCTGGAATTTTGGATCTAGAATGCCTGACTTCAAATCCTAGTTCTGCCAATTATTCGCTATAATAGGACAAATTACCTAACATTTTTGCACCCCCATTTCTCATCAGTAAAATACAGATTACAAAGTCCACATTTCATAAAGTTTGGTGAGAACTGAAATAATGCACATATGGAGAACTCGTAAAACATATCATGGTGCACATTAAATACTCTATGTTGTGGCTAAAATTGCCATTATTGATTCTCTCAAACAGATCTGTTTAATGGTGATGTGATCCTCACTTTGTACACAGGGAAACAGAGCTAAATGTGACTAAATGACTGTCACTGCCCTTTAGCTGTCCTCTTACATTGCTCTCAATGAGGGAGTCCCTCTGCCAGCTGAGATAGTCACTCATTCCTTCTCTCACGCTGGTGAGAACTGGTGCTGAACACAAATTTGAGTTTTGTTCTGAGCATAGGGTTGTAGAAACAGCCATCAATGGTCTAGGGAGTTCCTACCTCTGTGTGTATAGCATCAACATTCTCTTGATTTGACTTACTTCTATAGATAAGATAAGCTTATATCTGTATGCATCTATAGGGATAGATAAACTCATTTCCTCTAGCATGGGCTCCTCAGTCTGAAACAAAATTTTTATGTGGGAAGTGGTGGTAGAGAATAGTGGCATAGGGGTAAGTTGTGGTACATTAGAAAAAGCTAGGAGTTTGGGACTAGGTTCTAGTTACTTCCAGGTGATGTAGTTCTCTCTCCTTTCTGTGCCTCATCTGTAAAATGGGATGACAGTTTTTGTCTAATGTTCTCCTTCAGAGCAGTGTAGAAATAATGGAACAGCATGTGCCTTGTTTTCAGAATGACCAGTGTTCAAATCCTAGTTTTGCCTTTCACCAGCTGGGACTTGCTTATTTTCCCTTGGGCTGAGTTGGTTTAAGTTCTTAGTTGCAAGTAAAAGAACCAAACTCTAAATGATTCTTGCAGAAAAAGGTTGTTGAAAGGACACAATTTTCAGGGTGTCTGGGAAAGTGGCTTTGAAAATAAGAGACAAATGAGATGCAATAGTCATAATGTGCCCTTAAACCTTGCCACAGAAGCTGTCCTGTTGCCCTCATTGCACATGGACTGTTGTTCCCCAAATGGTTTCTTCATGATTCCTGTTTGTTATGCCACTGCTTCCATTTCATTCTGTGGCTCACACCTCTGATTGGCCAAGCCTAGGTCACATTCTCTTTCTTGAGAAGGATGAGAAGCCACAAAAGCAAATATTTGGTCTTTTCAACTTCTTAGAGATAGACTCTCTCTTGCTGCAACACCCGTAAGATGGAGGACTTTCCAAAAGTAGGATGAGAATTGCAGATGATTAAAACACAGCAAAACAAAAGTAGATTAAACTGAACTGTAACTGTAAACTACATTATGGATTGCAAAATTTGGAAAACTATACCTATTTCTAGGAATTTCTGTGAAAGTTACATGGATTAACATGATTTAGGCATAGTACCTAGCATGTTAGATACGCTAACAAATTCTGATTTCCTGGTGGTTCCCAGAAAACTTTTCCTTCTAGCTATGGAGAAGGTTTAGGCTTCCTTATTCCCATCTGTCAGTTTCTCCCCAGATTCCCAGTAGCACATGGATACTCCTGAGAATAATTATTTTTGAGATAGTGAAAAGAGTCCAGTTCTATCTAGTTCACAGAAAGAGCTCAGTGGTGAGAATCATCTTCTCTTGCTTAAAATTAGAGAAGAATTTCATTTGAAAGGGGGACAGAAATGACTCTTGGTCCGTTAATCAGAGCATCCTTTGAGTATATTGTTTGCTCTTGACAAGCATTTGCTCTATTTTTACTACCAAATTCTTCCCTTTGGTATAAGGTCCCATAGGTATTAGATACCTATAGTTAGCCTTACTTGGAAGAGAATGTACATTAATGGGGATGTCTAAGTTATTTTCTCATTGTCCAAAACCTAGGTTAAGAACATGCTCTGGGTAAAGCTTTCTATGACCATTTGGTCTCCAGAAATTTTTGACTTCTTAGAGTGTTTCTGAAGTTCAAATTGCCACCCCTTTCTCATTTTGTTCTTCTTTTTACAAATATTTGCTGAGGGCCTAATATGTGATAGATAGTGGATATAAAGTCAGTAACAAAATAAACAAGCTATCTGGTCTCAGGAAATTTTCATTTTAATAGAGAGGAAAACAAAGAGAATAATTTCACATGTACATGTAAAGTGTATTAGGAAGATTCTGAAACAATGAAATCAGGGAAGATTGGGAAACTTTGTATATGTTGATATTTTTGAGACTGTGAAGACCCAGGGAGAGTTCCATATAGAGGAAACGATCGGTACACAGACTCAGAGGTACCCATGGGCTGATGTGTTCAGGGGCCATAAAAGTATCACCTAGCTAGAGAACAATGACAGAGGAAGGGAATGGTAGCTGAGGTTTAATAGTACTTGGTATCTTGGTTTATGTTCTACAAATGTTCTACAAGCCAGACTTGGTGTCTGGTTGTTATTATGATAGTATGTACTGTTCACCCCAAAAGTACCCAAATTTTACTTGCTAATTGGCATTCATACCTTCCCCAGTTATGGCCCATCAACATAGTAAAATGCTCTTCCCTTAGACCCTTGACCAATCTTGCAGATGCTATTTTTCCATGGACATTGTCAAAATTTATGGGCAGCTCAAAGCAGGGAAAAAACTTTAATTCTTCCTACATGAAACTTTCTGAAACCAGCCAGAACAGAAAAGTGAGAATTCCTATAGTTGCTTTGAAAGACATATATGTTTGGTTCTACCCAAGGTTTGTCTTTTCCAGCAAATTATTTGTAAAGCTGTGGCAGAAATGACAATCTTTCTATTGCTCCTGTCTCAGGACAAGGGGTTAGGAAGAGGAACTATGATCATTTCAACACCAATGTCTACCCCAACACTGAAAATCTAGTGGTTCCTTTGAAAGCACATAACCACACAACCAGGGAAGGAGATCCCAAGTTCTTAGCTACTTTTGCTCACCCACAGGAAGCGGCATTAGAAAGTGTCAGGGCAGCATCACTTCTAACCTCTCAGCATGTTCTAACAGAGATATTCCCATATATCTATGTACATATTTGACAAGGAGGTTGTTAAATATTTGGAGAGCTCTATTTTTAAACTAAGCCTAAAGTGGTATTAAAAAAAAACTGTCCCTGAAGATAATATGTTCATCATAATTTGGTTCTCACAATCTATGCTTGGGTTTGGGCCTTTCCATTTGACACATTAGTGGAACATAACCCAAATTTAGATGTAGCTGACTCAGTCTAGTACAGGATTGCGATGAACTGGTTTAGGCTTCATTATTTCATAGGATATAATAACTAGAAGTACCAAGTCTGCATATACCATTTAATATACAACTCAAGTTCTTTGGAGAATTCACTAGTATAGAAGAATAAGCATGAATTTTTAAGAGCATATGCATATAATTCTTAGGTCCTTTGGAGAACTAGTTGGTACAGAAGAATAACAAGGCTAAGTATGAAATTTTAGAATTTATAAGTGGGAATAGAATGGTGTAATTCTTTCTTGGGATACAGATAGGGAAGGTATTTGGATGAGTGCTTAAGATACAAATTAAACAAGATATTGAGGTAATTCTTATAGTACTATCAAGAAAAAACACTCGGAAAACTAGAAATATTCTTTTATACTCACATTAACATCAATCACTGTAGTGACATAGAGAACATTCTTAATACACAGCACAGATTGCTAGATAAACCAAATTCCATTAACACAAACTCCAGCTTTATCCAAACTCTTCTCTGTGATAGAATTGGGTTATGGCAAATGGACCTGGAAATAAGTAGGCCACTATTGTACTGGACCTTGACAGTGTTTTACATACAAGATTTTATTATAATGCCATTTTATATAATAGGTGACTATTACCAGGTAAGTAAATGATTATTGTCATAAGAGAAAATGGGAGAAAAATCTTAGTAAAGTCAATTCCAGAACACTTGAAAAAGATTTCCATTGCAAATGCTTGCAGAAGGAAAACAAATCAAGTCACTTATGTGAAAATACACTGATTTAAGAAACAAAGGAAAGTTATTGGTCCCTCTTATTTTGTCCCGTTGGGGTAGATAGTAATCATATTATCTGAAGATGATTCTCCTAAATCCTCATTGTCAAGGTGAATTTTTTTTTAAAGACTGCATTTTAGTTCAAAAAAAAGAGAAGAAGGAATAAATTAAGATATTCTAAGGTAATTCCTATTATCTTATTGTTCTAAAAATGTGTTTTTGCTTCAAAGACATGTAGAGGGTCTGAGTGACCCCAGGTGAATCACTAAGTTTACTTTGGTTTCAATTTCTTTGATTGTGAAAGAAAGCAGTAACACTCAACTGCTAGAGTGATAAAAAGGGTGAAATGATAAGATATGTTTGGAAGGATCTACCTAAAATAGGTCCTGAGGACAGCAAGGTGAGCAGCCAATAAGTTCCAGGGTCTTTTATTGGAAAAATCTTCATTTAACCCTGGGTAAGCAATATAGCACCTCCAGGCTAAATTTATTTCACTTTTCCAAGATGCTTTGGCTATTAATTGACCTCTGTGATGAAAACTCTAGTACTCTGGAAAAGAAGATTGAAGAGGATATCAGGAAATGGAAATATGTGCTCTGTTCCTAGATAGGCAGAACCAATATAGTCAAAATGGCCATAGTCCCAGAACTATTATATAGATTTAACACCATCCCAAAGTACCAATAATGTTCTTTACAGAACTGGATAAATAATCTTAAAATTTATATGGAACCAGAACAAATCTAGAATAGCAAAATAAATTCTGAGCAACAAGGGCAAGGTGGGCGGAATTACTATCCCTGACTTAAAATTATATTACAAAGCTACCATGATAAAAACTGTACAGTATTGGCAAATAACACACATGTAGATGAATGGAACAGAAGATACATAAATAGCTTCAAGGACACTCAGCTATGTTATTTTTTTAATTTGATTTTTTACTTTAAAAAGCAAATCAAAAAAAGAATAGAAATGATACAGAATTTCAAAAAAGTAGGGAATTAACACTAGTTAATATATTGCATATTGCTATCTTAGAAGTGGTTGTTCGGGTTATAAAATCTAGACTCTAAAGTGATCAATCAAACAATTATAGCAAAACTGTTCTTTTGATGAACAGATTAGTAGTATAGTTATTGTTATGGATTAAAAACTGGTGGTTAACTTAACACCAGCTGGATTACATTTCCATGCTGCTGAGTGTAGAAATTTCACCTGAGGAAAGTTGCCAGCATAAATGGAGATGTGGAGAAGGAGAAAGAGGGGCGTTAATGCATTGAGGTACGTTGAGGCATTGTGGGTTCTCCTATGTGTTTGAGCTGTTAGTTTCTCCTGGAGAAGCTATGGTCCTCACATCAAGCATTGCTTCCTGGCTCTGGAGAGAAAGACATGTGCTGCTTGGTCTCCAAGATGGAATTTTCTCACTGGCTTCCTGGCATGTGCTCAACTGTGCTTGTCGTCTGAGGAGCTCGGGGCCTCCATGTCACTGAGAGTGGCTGTGGTGCTTTTCAGGACAGCCCTGGTCTTTGTTTTGAGTGTGACTATTCAGCTCCAGCATAGAACACTTGACCTACCAGCACAGCTCCTTCACCCTGCTGGCATAGACTTCCTAGTTTCCACCGCTGACCTTTGGGCCTTCCCAGCATGGATCCGCAAAAGAGACTGGCATGAGTCCTTCTTGTGGGCTGTAGACCTCCAGTTGGACTCATGGGAGGCAATGTCATGAGCTCTGGGTTTTCATCTGGACTCATGTAGGACATTGCTGTGGGATTCAGGCCCTTGGCTAAATATTCTGTCTTTAGTGTTGTGTATAGATTTCCTGAATTAACTTGTGTTAACTCTAGGTGACCATGGTAATAATATTATAAACTCCATGTCCCGATTCTAATTGTTCTGTTTACAACCCCTGACTACAACAGTTATCTATCTAACATACATATACACACATACATTTATATGTTTACCAACAAAAATGTAATCTCCTTTCTTCATTTTTTCCTTTCTCCCATCCCAGTTGTTCTGTCCTTTTGAGCACTTTCTTTCCCTTTCATTATTACAATATCTATTGCATATTTTGGATCTTATTACTTTTTCAGATTTTTTATTCTTTTTTATACTATGGAGATAATATAATATTTATAAATGTGAGTTTGATTTATTTCACTTATGAGTATTATCTGAAGTTGGCTCCATTTATTAAATCTGTATAACAGTTTTGGGAGTATGGCCATTTTCAGTGTTGGTTCTTCCTAACAAAGAGAAAGGGATATCTTTCCATTTTCTGACATCCTCTTCAATATCCTTTTTTAGAGTACTATAGTTTACAACATATAGGTCTTTACATTCATTGTTAGGTTGATTCCTAAGTATTTCTTTTTTTTTTTTTTTTGAGATGCTACTGTGAAAGATATCATTTCCATAATTTCTCTCCCATTGAGTTTTTTATGCACAGGAATGCTATTGATTTTTGAGTGTTGACTTTGTATCCAGCTACAGTGCTGAATTTGCTTACTATCTTACTAACTTAGTAGTTGCTTAGTAGTTTTTGATACAGTTTTTGGGATCTTCTACGTAAAATAGCATGTCACCGGCAAATACTTATAATTGAACTTTTTCCTTTCCTATCCTTATTCTTCTTATTTCTCTCTCTTGTCTAATTGCTCTGACTAACGTTTCCAGAACTATATTGAATAAGAGTGATGATAGTGGATATCCCTGTCTTATTCCTGATTTTAGAGTGAAAACTTTCAGTTTTTGTCCATTTAGTATAATGCTGGCTGTTGATTTGTCATATATGGCCTTTCTCAGATTGAGGTAGAAACCATGTATTCCAAGTTTCTGTAGTGTTTTTTTTTTATCATGAACAAGTCAAAAGCTTTTCTGCTTCTATTGAGATGATCATGTGATTTTTGTCTTTGGCTTTGTTGACATGGTATTTTACATTTATTTATTTATTGAAGAGAATAAAATGAAATGAAATAAAGCAGAATAGAGTCAATCAAAACAAAACAATGAACATGGTATATAACTTCAAAACGAGATAAAAAGAAATCAATAATGGCTACCAGAATGCCTCTTGTTATCTTCAAAATAATTGCCCATACCATCACGCATAATAAAATCAAACCAAATAGTACAGAATAAAATCAATAAAAACAAAATAATGAGGCTGCTATATTACATTTATTGATTTGCATATGTTTAATCATTCCTGTATTCCTGGGATAAATCCCACTTGGTCATTATGTATAATCTTCTTGATGATTTTCTGCATTGAGAATTTTTGCATCAATGTTATTAGTGAGATTGGCCTATGGTTCTCCTTTTTGGTTAGGTCTTTCTCTGGTATTGGTATCAGAGTAATACTTGCTTTCAGGAATAAGTTAAAAAGAATTGCTTCTCTTTCAATTTCATTGAAAAGTTTGAGGAGTATTGGCATTAAATCATCTCTAAATTTCTTATAGAATTCAGATGTGAATCCATCAAGACCTGGACTTTTCTTTGTTGGTAAGTTTTCAATAACATTTTCAATTTCAGTAGCTTATATTGGGTTATTCAAAATTGTTATATCTTCTTGATTTGGGTTTGGTAATTCATATGTTTCTAGAAGTCTGCTCCTCTGCATTTTTCACCCTATTTGAGTAAAGGTTTTCAAAGTAGGTATTCATAATCTTCTGAATTTCCATGGGATCTGTAGTAATTTCACACTTTTCATTACTTATTGTATGAATCTGAGTTTTTTCTTTCTTTTTCTTGATAAGGTTGGCTTGAGTTTATCAATTTTATTCTCTCAAAGAACCAGCTCTTTGATTCATTACTTTTTTGTATTGCTTTAGTCTCAATTGCATTAATTTCTGCTCTGGTCTTTGTAATTTCCTGTCTTCTATGATCTTTGGGCTTGACTTGCTCTTCTTTTTCTAGAAGGTTAAGGTATAACATTAAGTTGTTTGTGCTCATTCTATTTTCCTGATATGACAATTCATTGCTATATATTTCCTTCTTAGGTCCACTTTCATTGCATCCCACAGGTTTTGGTATGTTGCATCTGCATTTTCTTTGAATTGTAGGTATTGTTTAATTTCTTCTTTAATTCACCTATGACTCATTGTTTGTTCAAGAGGTTGTTATTTAATTTCCACATATTTATGTAGGTTTTACAATTTCTTTTGACATTAATTTCCAGTTTCAGTGCACTATGGTCAGATAATATGCATGGGATAATTTCAATCCCTTTACATTTACTTAAGAATGATCTATAGGCTTAAGGACTATCCCATGCACAGCTGAAAAGAGCATGTATTCTGATGTGGTTGGGTGGAAAACTCTGTAAATGTCTATTAAGTCCATTTGTTCACAGGTTTGATTCAGTTCTGTTATTTTTTTGCTGACTTTTTGTCTAGTTGATCTATCTCCTTGTGACAATGGGGTATTAATATCCTCTATTACAATTGTGTTACTGTGTATTTGGTTTTTCATGTCCATTAGTGTTTGTCTTATATATTTGGGTGCTCCTGTATTTGGTGCATAGATAATTGTTCTTCCTCTTGAATTTTCCACTAACGAGTATGTAGAGACCTTCTTTATCTATTTTGATCAGTTTTGGTTTGAAGTTCACATTGTCTGCAAACAGAATAGCTACTCCTGCTTTTTTCTGGGTTCCTGTTGCATGAAATATTGTTTTCCATCCTTTGATTTTTAGTCTATGAGTTTCATTTTGAGTCAGATCTGTTTCCTATATACAGGATCCTGTTTTTTTGATATATTCTGTCAAGCTATTTCTTTTAATTGGTGAATTGAGGTCATTTACATTGATGGGTATAACTGGCTCAACTTTGTTGTGTTATTTTCCTGCTGTTGGTTTCTTGCTTTTCCCCCTCATTTAATTGCTTGCCCTGTCTGGTGGTTTCTTTCTGTTGTTGCTTTGGAAATTGTAGTCACTTTTATCTCTATCTAGTCCATCTTTCAGTACTCTTTCTAGGGTTGATTTGTTGACTTGAATGTCTTCAGTTGTTCTTTGTCATGGAAGTATCTCATTTGTCCATTAATTTTCAAAGAAAGTTTTGCAGGGTACATAAATCTGGGTTGAAAGTTGTTTTCTCTCAGGGCTTTAAACACTTTGCTCCAAGCTTGAATTGAGGATTTGTGCTGAGAAGTCTGCTGTGATTCTAATAGGCTTTCCTTAATAGGTGAGTTGTGTTTTTTCTCTAGCAGCTTTTAGTATTCTGTTTTTATGCTAGATTTCTGGGATCTTAATTATTATTTGTCTGGGTATAGATTTATTTTGGTTATGACTTCCTGGTGTTCTATATACATCATTTATCTGTATATCTGGTTTTTTTTTCCATGTTTGGGAAATTTTCTGCTAATAATTTACCGATGTCATTTGTGTTGATTCCTGCATCTTCATTGATGCCTATTAATCTTATATGTTTCTTTTTGCATTGCTTGAAGATGTTGAATTGTCACTTCATGCTGTCTTGTTATTTTTAAAAGTCCTTTCCTTTCATGATTGCTAGCTGCAATCCTGTCCTCAATGTCTGAAATTTTACCCTCAGCTTCATTCAAACAGTTTTTCCAGCTTTCAATAGAATTTTTTATTTCGTGGATATCCCTTTGAATTTGTTTCCTGCATTCTATGTCTTTTCTATATCGTTCATTCAATGTTTCCATCATTTTTCTATGCTGTACTTTTTTATCTATGTCTTCTGTAGCTATGCTGAGCAACTCCTTTATTAAAGTTGTCATTTCTTTCTTTACATGAGGGATTATCTCTAATCTGATTTCCTCTATAGTCTCATGGATTTGTGTCTTTATTTCACTTCCTATCTTTTCAGAATTTTCAGGAGTATAATTTCTGATGTCCTCTTGATGTCTCCTGTACTTGTTCCTGATAGACTGGATGTTTGAGATTGCATTTTACTTTTTTGCTTTGTCATTTTCACCTCTTGGGTTAAGATTTTGGTCTTTTCAGTCCCACTAGACTCAACTGTCCATCGTGTGTGTCTTAGGGTCCTACTGTGTGGTTGATGCTTGTCCAATTGCTGGGTCCCACAAAGAAGGAGAGTGGCCATTCACCTGAATTCTTCCTGCAGGGCCTTTTGGGTGAGTCCTATATTCTTCCTAGACTGACTAGCCCAGGAGTATTGAGTAAGGAGTCAACCCTTACTTCCTATTGTTACTATGGCTTCAGGTTGCTCCAGGCAGCCAGATCTACTTGGTTATAGTGTGCACCTCAGCTGGGACCCTACTATGTCACTGGTGTCTCGTAGGCCCTTTTGACTTCCTCCAGGTTGGGGGAGGCCTTGTCAGCACTCCCCTCAACCAATCTTGGGTTCTCTATATGGAAAAAGGACTCACCCACACTCTTGCCAAACTTGCCAATGTCATACAGCTGGGTAGGAGTTCACTGCTGCCCCTGTTTACCCACTGAGGTCCTCTATTTGAGGGAGAAACTCACCATATTGTTATGTGCCTGCTGAGGTCCTTTGTTTGGGTGAGGGGTTGCTGAGGCTTCCACCAGCCCACCAAGGTTTTGCAAGTGGTAGAAGGGGTCACTAATAGCCCATGGCCTGCTGTGGTCTTTTGGGTTGGGGGAGAGGTGACCAACGATCCCACTGGTCTCTGAGGTCACAGGGCAAGGAGGAGGGGAGACTAGTGATCCAGCTGGCCCCTAGGTCAGTGGGGCAAGGAGGAGATAGGACCAATGATCCCGCTGGGCCCTAGGCCTATGGGGGGGAGGCTGATGACCCTGCTGGCTCCTTGGTCCCTGGAGTGAGGAGGGGGGCAAGGCCAATGATCACAGCAGCCCCTAGATCTGAGGGGAAGGGGGAGGGTCGAGGCCTAAAATCCATCTGGCCCCTACGTCCATGGGGTATGTGAGCTATTATGGTTTTTATAGGAAGGGTACAGGTAACAGTTTAGACTTAAACAGCTTGAGTAATTTTGATGGGTGGCTCCTAGTTATCTGTTAACTGGCTTTGAGGTGATTTAGGGATGAGGATAGTGTCTCTACTGCCTGATAACAGGAGGAGGGCATAGAGTAAAGTGGCAATATGCTCTTGATTTTGGTTGGTTTGTGTATCAGAAGTATTCTAGACAAGTTCTCTGGAATCTCCAAGAATTTGTTAACTTTCTCTATTGTTGGTGGAACTGTAAACTGATACAAGTACTATGGAAATCAGTATAGACATTCCTCAAAAAATTAAAAGTAGAAATTCTATTTGACCCAACTATTTCCTTTCTAGGTATCCTCCTCAAAGAGTTAAAAGACATCATACCCAGTGAAGTATGTATATCCTTTTACAGCTGTACAATTCATAGTAGCTAAATCTTGGAAACAGCGTATATGTCCATCACCAGATGGGTAAAAAATGTGGTATTATACACAGTGGAATACTACTGTGCCATAAAAAGGATAAACTTAAGTCATTTATCTTGACTTAGTACAATTGTCCTACATGTTTTTATATGTTTTTTGCATCTTAGTCTGGTTTTCCATCTGTATATCTGATAATTAAATTTATAAGGTCTTATAAGATAAATAAATAAATCTGGATGCTGGAAAAATAAAAGGAGGATGGAAGAAGGGAGAGGGAGGAAATAAATTAAAATATTTTATATACAGGTACCAATCCTCTACAGTGAAAGTAATCATGATGTACTGCAAATATGTACTAATAAAAATAAAAACAAAGTACATTTAATAGAGAAAAAGAAAAAAAATAGATACGTTTGTCATTCTCCTGACTTTAGGGGGAAAATACTAGATATCTGTAGTTTTTGCATATATACCCATTATCAGTTTGAAGAATTTTTCTTCTACTTCTAATTTGCTTAAAAGTATTATTTATTTTTGAGGGAGGGGGGTTTACTGGGAATTGAACTCAGGATCTCGTGCTTGCCAGGCAGGTGCTTGTGCCACTGAGCTTAATACCCAGCCCCAGAAGTATTGTTTTTTCTTTTTTTTATTTTAAAGGGGGTAAAATTAAACACAACAAAACATAACAAAACAGGACATAAGAAAGCATAAATTTCAAAGCTAGACAACCAGAGATCTTCACTTTCTGTCATATTGTCTCTTGCTTTCTTTCCAAATGGTTGTCCATATCATTGCATATGGAGAGTTCATACTAAACAACATAGCCAATCTTTCACAAGATGTGCAGTTCACTGGCTCCCACTTGCTAAGCAGACGATGGGGTGGGGGGGAGAGGACATGTCACGGGATGGGGGATGGGATGACATGAGATGTTTGATTCTCAGCCCGTGGCGCCAGCAGGCTCACAGCAGCCCCCCCAGAAAGGGGAGGAGCTCCTTGTTCTCCAGGCACCCCAAGTCGTCACATGGTGCAGGTCCCAAGGCACCAGGGTCTCCCTTCTGTGGGTGGCAGAAAGTCTGCTACACTCACAGCCAACCCTTGGAAATGGGAGGAGAAGTACTGTTTTTAAATCAGTAATAAATTTTGGAATTTTTGCCAGCATCAGATTTATTTATTTATTTATAAGTTAATTATAAAAAGGTTAGCAGATAGACTAACCCACCAAAAACATAAAACACATAAAACTATTATACTAAATCAAGGGACGTTTTTAGATTATATGTTGGATTTTACCAAATGATTTTTCTGTACCTACTAATGTGATCATAATTCTTCCTTTTTTAGACTTAATGTTGTGAATTACATTGATTTTCAAGTGACAAATTAACCTTGGAATCATGGGATGTTCACCACCAGGTCATAATGTATTAGTTTTGTATATTGTTGAATTTAATTCACTTAAATTTAGTGAGAAAAACTTCATCTATGTTTATGACCAACATTGGTCTGTATTTTTCTTCTCTTATAGTGTCTTTGATGGCTTTGTTCCTGGAGTGATGCTGGGTTTGTAGAATGCGTTGCAAAATATTCCCTTTTCTTCATTTTTTGGAAAAGATTTGTTTACTCCTTAATCATCCCTTAACCTAGAAGCTGAGGCCATTCATTCAAAGTCTTCTTATGTAGGCATTTTATGCTGTAAACTACCCTGAAAGTGCTGCTATGTCTGCATCCCACACATTTTGATATGTTGTATTTTCATTTCTATTCAATGAAAAACATGTTCTCATTTTTGTCTTAACATTTTCTTTGATATATAGGTTATTTAGCATGGTAGTTTTAGTTCCCAAGTATTTGGATATGTTCTGCATAGGTTTTTAATTTAATTCCATGTGGCCATGATATATACTTTGTATGATATGAACCTTTTAAAAAATCATTGAGATTCATTTTGTGGCCCATGATATGGTCCTTCTGTTTCCTTGATTATCTTTGCATTGCATTATTTTTGCTAAGTCTACTTCCTGTCTGTATTTAATATGACTTTTTATCTATGATTTTTAGATTTTCTGCATGTCATTGGTTTTCAGTAATTCAAGTGTGATGTGTCTTCATGTAGTTTTCTTCATGTTTCTTGTGTTTATTACCTATTAAACTTCTTGGATTTGTGCAATCTGTATAATGTTTTGAGAATATTTGGACATTAATTATTCAAGTATTTTTCTCTCCTCCTTTCCTCCAAGGCCTCTGATTCAACTTTTTTGTGTTGTTTTTTGGTACCGGGGATGGAACTCATGACCTTGCACTTGCTAGTGATTAAACACTTTTTTGAGTTCTTCAGTTTTTTAAAAAATTAAGTTTATTGGCACAGTTTAGATATGCAAAATGATCACTTTCATTGTGGGGAATTTGTACCTGTTCAAGATATATCTTGATTCCCCCCCTTTTTTTCTATTTGCCTCCCCTCCCTTCAACCTCTCTTCTCTTTCTTATTTAAAAAACTTTATTTCAATTTTATCCTTCTTTTCTCATTTTTTCTTTTCCCTTCCTTCCTTTTCCCCCACTCTCCTTCCCTCCCTAGTTCCCTTTCTCTTTTGAACAATTTCTTCCTATGTCACAATACTTATTATACATTTTGGTTCTTATTTACACTTTCAGTTTCTCACACCAGAGAGGTTAATGCAGTATTTACACATGTGTCTGATTTATTTCACTTAAGAGTATAGTCTCATCCATTTTCCTAAAAATGTCTCAAGGTTACCCTTCTTTTGACTGGGTAGTACTCTGTTATATTAAAAAAATATATCTTCTTTATTCATTGGACATTTGGGCTCTTTCCAAGATTTAACTATTACAAACTGTGCTGCTATAAATATGGGTGTGTGCATATCACTGTGGTATGATGCTTTTTAATTCTTTTGAGACAACACCTAGAAGGGGAATAGCTGGGTTAAATGGGACCTCTAGTCCTAGATTTTCGAGGAGTCTCCACACTGATTTCCACAGTGATTGCACCAGTCTACACTCCCACTAAGAGTGAAGTGTTGTTCCTTTTTCCCCACAGCTGAACCAGCATTTGTTATCAGTTATTTTCTTGATAATAGTCTTTTTTTTTCTGGAGTGAAATGGAATCTCAGTGTTGTTTAATTTGCATCACTTGTGATTTTACATAATTTAAGTTACTTGATAGTTTCCAAAGCTTAGTACTGATACTTTCATATTTTGCTGCCTTTCAAAATTTTTCAGTATTTCATTTTATTGATTATATTGCTACCTTTTCCAGTTCACTAATATTTTCCTTTGATTGTATAATTTACTTTTAACCCAATTCAGTGTATTTCTTGCATCTTACAGCTTTTATTGTTAGATCAGAGGTTTTTTTATGTCATCTATGCCTCTAATTTAAATGCTTACTATTTCCTCTATCTTCCTGATCATATAGAACTCAGTTAAGCAGTAGTTTAATATCATTACTTACTAATTCTATCACCTATATCATTTTAGGGTGTTTCAATTGATTGAATTTTATCTTATTATGGTGTTTTCCCCACCTCTTTGCATGGTTGGTAATTTTTATTGTGTATCAGACACTTTCAATTGACCTTCGGTGTGTGGCATATTACAGTTTATATCCATGAATAATCTTGAGCTTTTTGCTAAGATGCAATTAAATTACTTGGAGATAGTTTTATTCTTTTGGGTATTCCTTTCAGTTATGTCCTTACAAACATTTATTCTAGGAATAATTTTGCCTCAATAGTAAGCAAGAGTTTTCCAGGTAATCTATCTAGTACCCCATGTTTCATGAAGTTTTCCATTCTGACATGATAGTAGGAACTATTCTCATCCCTGAGTGAGCTCTTAGAATGATTCTATCTTATCCTTCCCAGTGGTTGTTTTTTTCAGCCTTGTAAAATTTCCCTACAAACATGCCCACCATTCGCTAGGCACTATGTTCTGCTTTCTTGAGAAAATATTAGAAGCAGCAACAAGGATGACAAAAAAATTAACATTTTTTGAGTACATACCATATGTCAGGCACTATTTCAAGTATATTTTGAGTTTTATTTCAGTTTGTTTAGTCCTTTTATCTTTTATTATATTAATATAATCTTTTATTATATTAAATATTATCCACTGAAGTGATTCAGTTCTATATAAATATCTTTAAAATGAGTAAACTGAGACTCAGAGAGATTATATGACTTGGCCTAGCTCATCAAGAATTCAATACGTTTAGGACAAGAATTCAACAGGACTTCACAGCCTAGAGCAATGATGGTGAGCTTTTTAGAGACAGTTGCCTAAACAGCAGCCCAAGCCCACCTACTTGTGGCAAAGTGCCCACACTGCAATTAAACTTGAATACTGAGGTTTTAGTTTAGTAAAAATGACTCATACATTAACATCTTTTGGTTGAAAAGAAAAACAAATAATGTGCATGCCGTAAGTTTTTCACCACTGACCTACACTAAGAACCTGTACACCTCATTGCCTCCATGGTACAGCAACTCAGTGTGGTACACGTGCTCCTGAGTGCACAAAGGAAGACTTCAGAGTGCACAGGTAAATACATAGCATTATAATTTCAATGGCTAATTTACTAGAAAAAATTATGACTGTAACACATCAAATCTGCAGTTATATAGATTTCATTTCTTAGAATCAAGCAAAAGTAGTGATATCAGACTTGCATTTATTCTAAGAAGAATTTTTTTAAATCAGTAGTACTATAGATAGTGGTGGAATTTGGCCACATATGAACATGATGGGCTTAGGGAACATCCTATTGCACATTATCTGATGGAGAAATTAAGGTGGAGGTGGGTATTGGTTCCACAGATGGTAACTGGGGGAGGCCCTCTACAATGTCTTCCCTATCTGTCCAGTCCAGTCACAGTGCTGTTGCACATATCATCAGTTCCCACAACAGGCATCCAGAGAGACATGCTATCATATGCATACAAATGAGCAAAGTCCTTTCTGCTGCAAATTTATTAAGATTAATTTATCTAAGTATTTGGGGGGCTTTATTGAGCATTAAAATTTTTTAATGGGCACAATGTCCAATAAATCACATCAACGGATCTCTGTAAAGACAATGGGAAGCTTTTAAATCAGGCCCCCAAAGCAGCATTAGCTCCCACTGTGGGCTCAATACAACCTTTAAGAAAATGACAGGTATTATCTGCCAGAGTCTGGAGATGTGCTTCCCTAATCACATTTCTTCTCAGTTTAAGTCATCCTCATAATAATAGCAATAATTTTTTAGTGCTTACTGTTTATAGGGATTGTTCTTGGGATTTCATATATGCTGCCTTTGATCATACTAATGTCAGTTTTATTTTCTCCCATTTCATAGATGAGATAGTCAAGGTCCTAAAAAATGAAGGGACTTCTTTCCCAAGATTCTACATTTTAGCACAAATCCCTCTCAACTTTCCTATGTTAGAGTGTTAAGAGTTCTCACAATTATGTGTCACTCTTTCTTGCTCCTGAAGTTTCACAACCAAGTTCGTATGTAAGCCTTCTTGATAGAATAGTTCTACTTGTGTCATTCACCAGTTTAGCTGTGGCTATGGTTTAGATCTAAAATGTTTCCCTGAATTCTCATGTATGTAGAAGGTGATTAGGTTTTGGGGGTATATATGGGGTGATTAAATCCATGGGGATTTACCCATGGATGTGTTTGATAGCTAAAAATGCTGTTAGGAGATGGGTATATTCACAAGTCTTCTCAGAGGTGAGTCACTGGGAGTCTTATCTGATGGGGGCATGTTCTTGTCCTTAGCTCTTCTCTTTGCTCTCTCTTCCTGGCTGTCATGAGTTGAGCACCTTTTCCTACACCATCCCTCTTTACTGTCTTGTTTCTGCCTTGAAGCTAGCCAACCGCAAACTGAAACGATGAGCCAAAACAAATCTCTCCTTTAAGTTGTGAGTGTGAAGTAGTGCATCCAGTAATAGGAAGACTAAAACAACTGTCTTGGCACATTCTCCTCACTGGTAAATCAAGTGCATAGTTAGCATGTCCAACAAGACAAGATTAGAGAGATTTACCTGGCCATGTTTAATAAAACCCATCTGCCTGTTTCCTCCATAATCTCTCTCTTCCGCTTTGCTTTTTGTCACATCCTCAGAATTACCTGGTGTTATACCTATGCATACTGTGTTGTTTCTCCTCAATAGAATTTTAACATCATTGGGCAGGTATTTCCCTCTGTCTTATTTATGATTT
The DNA here is from genome assembly GCA_004027295.1 of Dolichotis patagonum. Taxonomy (NCBI): domain Eukaryota; kingdom Metazoa; phylum Chordata; class Mammalia; order Rodentia; family Caviidae; genus Dolichotis; species Dolichotis patagonum. The sequence goes on from PVJX010003726.1 coordinate 30,214, forward strand.
TGTCTCCAGCATCTTCTCCAAATGTGCCAAAGAAGCTGTCAAAGTGAAGGGAAAAGAAATGTCATTGGATATGATAGTGGGAAGCTACTGATTATCTTCAAGATGATTTGGGAAAAGAAGCCAGACTGTGACAGAAAAAGGAGACCAAAAGGAGGCCATGAGTAGAATCCTTCATCAGGATTCAGTTTTTTTTCTTTAGGAGAATATATTCTATTCTCATGTTACATTACTTCTTGGGAGATTTTGGTACAGTTTCCCACTCCCTTCTTCCTTCTTGGAACACTGTCCTCCCTTGACTTGTTTTCCCTATATTTTGTTGACTTCTCTGTCTTTTATTTAGATTTTCCATATTGTTCTGCCTGTTTTGAGCACATATTATTGGCCTTTCCATGACTGATACCTTCTCACCTTTCACGTCGCAGCTTACATCTCTGTGATAACTACTTTTAAAAATTTCAATGCTTTGAAAACTTGAGGACTTATTGATGCTGGATGGAATTTCCATCCCAGGGTCAGTCAGTTCCTGGAGGTGGTAAAAGGACTTGCCTCAATGAAGTGTTTCACATGAAAATCATCCAGTCCAGACCTCTTGTTCCTAACTATTTTCTTTGTTGGAGTTTTGTATTCCAGGTCTCTACCTGCCTGAATTACCCCAGAGTTAAAGACCAGACAAATTAGAGATAGTCCCCATGGCTCAGGACTCATGATAATTCAAACCTGTCAATTCTTTCTTATTCTTTCTCTTGGAAACCAAAGAAGAAGGTTATGTCCATGTTTTCCTTTTGCTTTTTTTGCTTCCGAACTTACTCTGTTACTTTCCTGTGTGTCCTCCCCTCATGGCATGATGTGACCTCTTATCTTGGGATCTATGAGTGCAATAAGCTATCTTTCCAATGGTGTTTTTTTTTTTTATCTCTTGGCCTTGCCAAATCTGAAAAATGTAAGTATTATAATTGTCATCTTCTGAAGAACCTTTTCCTGACCCTCTGTAGCTCTCAGTAGCAGCAAATTTATTGATTGCTTTCATGGACAAGATCACAGTTGTAATTATTTAACTTGTGCATTCATCTGTCTATTTGTTTATTTTCTTTTTACTCCACCAGACTCTTTGTGGATCTTAACCATATCTGTCTGGATTACCCTCTTACCTCTCGCCTTATATTAAAAAGTATTTAGTAATGTGTATTGATTAAATATGAGAGAGAGAGAGAGATGTGGTAATTTTTTGAGGGAGGCAGTCCAGTTAGGCTAGATTGGTAGCCTAACTACTAGTACTTAGGCTCAATTCCATAGGAGTAGTAGCAGTATCTCAATTCTGGAGTTTAATCAGTAAAACTTTATTTCTTACACAAATTTTAACTTACATTGAGTAGCTTATGTCCTTTTATAGCACTGCCATCTAAACATGACTTTGAAGGCTTTCAGTCATTCCTGCCCATGCTTTATTGGCCAGAATATAATTGCACGGTCCTGATATACAAGGAAGGAAGGCTGGGAAATGTAGTCTTTTTATGTGCCCAGTGTTTGATATGCTACAAAGCACTGACTGTATCACACCATGAAAAGGAGAAGGAAAAGTGTCATGAGGCTGTGAACTGCTGCCATGGAAAAAGTTAGCCAGGAGGAAGGGAAGCTTGAGTTGTCCTTGGATCTAATTTGTATTTGGTTTCTCATTTTCCTAGCATTTCTTGGCAGGTTAAGAGCCCAGGATATGGAGAGTGAAGTTGGAAGTGTATGTGGCCACACCTCATCTGTCTAAACCTGCTTCATTTTCAGTAAGAGTGGGTATCCATACTACCTCACAGACTAGATGTGAGCACTAGAGATGATGAATGTATCCTGAGTGGCATGAATACTTATCTCAAGAGTGACTGTCATCATTAAAGTAGTTTTAAAAATCATTTTGATAATTATAGTGACAACTGCTGAAGCATAGACCTACAAACAAGAGTGGCTTCCACTTTTTGGATTTCCATCTCTGCATATGGTGACCCTACAGAAGACCTCACACCTGCTTCAGAGAAGAGAAAAGTATCTTGCGCTGGGTTGTCCTTTTTCTCTGTCTCACTGTAGCCATGTGATGCTCACCCCTCCCACTCTGGTTGGAAGGTCAATTACAGAGCAGCCCTTTTACAGGGCAATAAGTTTTTAATGTAGATACAATTAGTGAATAAGCAGTTGATTAGTTCATTATGAAAATAACAAAAACAACACCATTTGCAGTGGCAGAAGCACAGGAAAAACAGATGTGTTCCCTTTTCATGTTATCAGTTAGGTCAGAGTGCCAGGAAAGTTAACATATTTTACCATACTATTAAGCCCTCTTAACACTGAAAGGCCATTATGTTATAAAAAAAAAATTCCCCCTCTGGGGTATTAATTAGAGTGATAGAGCTTTAAAAATTCATAATCCCATTAAATTCCTCGCTTATAGCCATTTTCATAAAGAGGCCTCAATGTGAAATGCAGATGGAAAAATGCAACTCTAGTTAAAGAATTTATGAAAAACATTCAGTAGCTGATCTATCACTTTTAAAGGCATGGAAGGAAACAAAAAAATTGTCAGGTTCCTAACTGTGGGTTTCTAAATCAATTGTGAGCAGCCTGGACCAGAATTCAGAGAGTAATGCAGTCTTAGTAGAGCTATCTCTAGGTGCCCCAAGGCTAATGATGACAGATGATCACTCTGGGTGGAAATGTGCACGTTGTGTTCCAGCTTGGATCTCTGTTCTTTTGGGGTTTTCCTGGGTTGCCCTGTGTTTCTGGCTGGTATGAAAATCTCATTCAATGCTTAGGTTTAAAGCAATAGAATGAAATATATATATATATATATATATATATATATATATATATATATCTCCATCCCTACACAGACATATGTTGTAAGTTGTATGTATACTGTGCTAGGTAAAGGAGAGTCAAGATTGAGTGCAGTAGGGAAGGGCCTTATTTGGGGGGGGTGTTCTACTATTCATCAAGAAGAGGTCACCATTCATCAAGAAATCATGGATTGTAAATGGAGAAGAAGTAATGGATGAGGTAGGTGTGTAGTGTTGGGAGAGGCTGTTGATATAGTCAGGGAGAGTCAGCAAATTCTTCCCAAAGCTGACAAGAAGGAAGAAAGGGCTAAGTAGTAGGATGATTGGAGAGCTGTGGGATGTTTCAGACAAAGGGAAAGTGTTTGATGCCATCTTGCCCTAGAATAAAAGAACAAAGGACATATAAGAAATAGAAGAAGGCCAGAGAGCTGATAACATAGAAGTGATGAGGGAGTAGCAGAATATTAGTCTAGAGAGTAGGCAAGGGCAATGTGGTCCACCTTAGTGACTGTCACTTTGACTTCATCCTGAGAGAATGAAAACTGTTGGGGGGTTACACAACCATGCTTACGTATAGGTGAGTACACAGACATGTACATAAAATAAAGGCACAACATCATGTGATGCTGAGTGAATTTATCTCTTAGTTTTTTCCTCATTTATGAAATGATAGCAGTAATAGTATTTCTAGTCTTGTAATAGCTATTATATGAAATAATCCAAGCGAGAATGCTTTGGCTAGCATCTGGCATACTCTGTGTATGACATTTCCTTCCTCCCTAACTAATCTCCTTCCTTTCCAACCTTCACTTTCTTCCACCTTTCATCCTCCCTCGTCTCCTTCCTTCTTTTCTTCTCCCAGTCTCCACATTCTCTCCCTTTCCCTCCTCCCTCTTGTCTTCTGCTTTTAAAACATGATGTGAACATTTTTTATTTCTCTTACTTTTTAGGACTTGCAGCTATTCTCCTTTTAAATTTTGTCTCTACTTTGCTTATTGTTCTTGCTAAGTCAATTGGTTGTCAAATAAAATGATCAATAAGTATTCAGTGGATGCTAACTTTGTGCCTGGTATTACAGATGCTCAGGGGATTGGCAACCTCTATAATCAACGCTTCATGGATCTTTATAGTCCTAACCACATACAAAGGCCTTACTTAAACAAACAAACGGTTTTAGGAATGTCAACTAAAAAGTAGTTACCAGGTAACTTGCTGATTGTCTTCCTAAAGAGAAATTGCTATTGAGTAATTAGTCATAGGATAAAATCAATGCAGAGAGCCCCTTTAAAGATGTAGACTCATCTCAATTTGGATGTTGACTGCTGCCTTTATGGCACCATCTGTGGCTCCCCAGTTCCCTTTGTGGGAAATAATAATACAACCAGAATTTCACTGACACCTTCATGCTGGCAAGAGCAGCTATCATTCAGCCTCCCAGCGACAATTACTGATTTCACATGTGTGTCTGGGCTTGTGGAAAAGTGCTATAAACAATTGTATGACTTAATCACAATTCATTTATCTTGATGATTTTATTATATATTTATTTTTGGTAAATAGTCTTTAAATTCCTAGTGGGCATGAGAGAGGAGGCGGGATTTTAATGAACTGGTGATGAAGTGGAAATATTTTGAAATGCCGAATAATGTATTTTGCTTGTCACCTAATTACTTATCTGCTGCCTAATAGCACATTTCATAATATCTTACTTCCTGATCTGTTCATCTGGCAATAAAAATTCTTACTTGTGATTGTCATGTGCTTCTAAGTAAAGACCAGTGCATTAGAAGTACAACATAAATGGTGCTTTAATGACCTGATAATGTGTCTTTTATGAAATGGAATGAAATGGAGAAAGGGTTTTCTTATTTCCTTGAAAACACATTTTCTTCCCCAAGTGAATATTATTTGAAAAGGAACTGTTTATCAGCAGATGAGATGAATGCACACACAGAAATGTGCGTGCGCGCACACACACACACACACACACACACACTTTCACTCACTAATCCTGAAACAAAGAGTTGTTAAATTCTGATCAGCACCAACAATTTTTCTTAACTTTTGTTTTAACAATGCAATTTAAATGCAGAGAAATTTTGAAAATAGTCCAAAAGAACAAACCTCTTGTATCCTTTGACTAAATATTTTAGAAATCACACTGTGGCAGTGGCGTGTGTGTGTGTGTGTGTGTGTGTGTGTGTGAACACACACACACACACAAAAACACAAACAAAATGTGTATTTTCATAATTATAGATTCATTTGTTATATACTTAACATTTTTTCCAGGACTTGTAGTGCATAATAGAAATGTAAACAACAAGAAGCTACAGTTTCTTCTCTTACAGACCTCGCCATCGAGACCAGCAGTTCTTACCTGGAGGCAACCCCATTCACTTGGGAATATTTAGCAATGTCTGGAGATAGTTTTGATTATCGTAATTTTCAGAGGGCACTACTAGCTGCTAGTGGGTGGAGGATAGTTTGAGCCCTAAATACTCTACAATACACGGGTCAGCTTCCTCCTTCCAAGCAAAGGATGATGTGTCCCATCATCAGGTTCACCAACACTGGGAATCTGTAGCTCAGCAAAGAAGGGAAATGAGAAAGCCAGTAATTCCAGTGGAGTCTGTTGAGTATGTTCCATATTGGGAGAAACTTAGCAAACTTCTGGGGCAAAGCAAAGCAGTAGGTATATAATCCAGCTTAGAACACAGGAAAGGCTTCCTGGAGGAGGAGATGGTAGAGGAGAGTCTGTAAGAGCTTGAAGACATGAACTAGAAGAATAAATGGAAAAAAGGCTCTAGAAAGTATCAGACAGACTAGGGAGTTTGAGTCCCCACAGTCTGCCTCACTGGTGTGGCCTTCCTTTCTCACCCTACTCCCTAAAATGAGAAATCGGACTAGATGATTTCCAAAGGTCTTTCTAACTCCATGTTAAATGTATTGTTCAGCTAATTCCAGCTAAAGGTATTGTTTTACACTTTTAATTGGTATCTGTTTGTAAAATACAGTATTTTAAAATTAAATTTATTTTGAACTATTACATTAGAAATAAAAATTATATATATTAATAGAATAACATGCAGTGTTTCAATAGACATATAATATAATGTTTAAGTAAGATTAAATGTATCTATCTCCTCAAACACTTATTACCATTTAAATCCTTTCTTCTAGCTTTTTGAAATATACGTTACATAATAGGCACCCTACTGTGCAAAAGTACATTAGAACTTCTTACTCCTGTCTTTCAAGAACTTAGTACCCATTGATTGATCTCTTCCCATCCTTTTTTCCCCTACTCTTCCCAGTCTCTGGTAACCACTATTCTACTCTCCACTTCAGATTCCACATTTTTCAGATTCCACATTTTTCAGATTCCACACTTCTGTGAGGTCATATGGTATTTATCTTTCTGTTCCTAGCTTATTTAATTTAGCACAATGATATCAGTTCTATCCATGTTGTTGCAAATGACAGGGTTTCATTGACTTTTATGACTGAATAATACCTCTTTGTGTCTATGTACTATATTTTCTATATTCATTCCTCAGTTGATGGACACTTACATTGTTTCCATTTCTTGACTGTTGTGAATATTGCTTTAGTGACCATGGAAGTGTACATATCTCTTCTGCATACTCTTCTTTTTACTGTCCATTCCTTTCCTTTCCTTCCTTTCCTATTTTATCTATCTATCTATCTATCTATCTATCTATCATCTCTAGAAGCAGAATTTCTATATTTATCTATCATCTCCAGAAGTAGAATTTCTAGACCACACATATTTCATTTTTCTCATTGCATTACCTTCTTATGTCACAAATTCCAGCCCCTGTTGTTTGTTTAGCTAGTAACCAGTGAGTGTCCTTGGAGCCAAACATCTGGCTGGGTTCTGAGCACACAGCAATCTTCCTCCAAGTACAGCTCACAAGGTGCCCTCATGGCAGTTTCTCTTTATCTTTGTGATCATCTCCAAGCTTCTAGGAGTTGAGGAATGGTGGGTTTCTCAGTCCATTTACTTCTAGATGAAGTCCCACAGAGATCATAGTGATGTAAGTAGGGCTGGGAAAAGGGGGACAGAGAAGTATGCAAGGATGGAGGCTGAGAAATTTAAGATGTGTTCATGAGAAGGATTCAATAAGACCAGGCCAGTTGTTGGGTCCAGGGCTGAGGAGATAGGAAGGTCAGGAGGAGGATTAAACTTGAACAGAAGTGAATGGTGGTGCCCAGTCCTCAGGTCCTCAGGTGAGATGAAAGGGGCATAGGAGAAAGGGGCTGGGGGCTTCAGGTCGCTTTTTCCTTGCTTCAGATAAGAGCCAGTAGTCCTGTGAGTACATCAAAGTTCTGCAGGATGTTAAGGAGGCTCCTTCACTATCTCTGCATCCAAGGATCTCAGATAGGAAAAGAAAGGTTCCTCATGCAGGAAAAGGGCTACATTGTGCCCTGGTTATTTCTTGAGGATCATTATAGACCAAGGCTGGGAGACGGGAGAAGTCTCTGCATCAGTCCTAGTTCTCAATGCAGGGCACCAAAAGGGACTCACATTTGATAGGAAGTAATCTGAACATGAGTCTCAGATATGTCTGTGGGATATCCTCTCTGTGCTCCACTTTCTCCTTTTAAAAAACGGGGGTAATAGAGAGAACTGGGGTAGAAGGGGGAAGTTTCAAATTCTGATGAATTTTGAATATTCTCACAACAAAGAAATGATAAAGATATAAAATTATGGATATACTTATTACCCTCTTTTTATCATTATGCAGTGTACACGTGTAGCAAAACAGCACATTGTACCCCATAAATATATACCGTTATGTATCAGTAAAAGTAGATAAAATAAAATAACTAAGCAGGGGGATGATTTTTCCTATGTTGCAGAGTGGCTGTAGAGAGAAAATGAGGGAATAGATGATAAAATGACTTTGGAGGCTGGAGAATTCTGCGAGTGGATGGTGCATGGCCAGTGGCCGACTTCTGAGGTTGATATAGACTCAGCCTCAGACTTTCCACTGGCCAGGCAGGGAGTGAAGGCTGTTTGTGCCCCATCAGAGAGACAGGGCTGGTGAAAAGTAATTCTACGGTTGTCCTTTAAGAGACTTTTGGTTACTGCCTGTGCTTCCAGCAGGGTGCTGCCAGCACGTCAGTGAGGTGAATCCCTAGGTGCATCAGTAACAATCATCAGACATTTAACAACCTGAATTCTTAATTCCAGATGTTGAAGCAAGGACTCTCTTCACTTCCACATATTTTCAGGGCCAGTTAGGGTAGCATCACTTTTCTTAGAATATCATGTGTAAAGAAACCAAGAAAGAGAGCTGGGTTTGATGGTGCATGCGTATAATCCCAGGTATTTGGGAGGCTGAGGCAGAAGGATTGCAAACTCGAGGCCACCCTGTGTCATTAGTGAAAACTGTGCAATTAGTGAGAAAAAAATGTAAAAAGGGTTATGGATATAGCTCAGTGACAGAGTACTTGCCTAGAATATTCAAGGCCTTGGCCCTGCAAAAGAAACATGCAGAGAGGGAGGGAGGGAGACAGAGAGGGAGGCAGAGAGAAAAAGAGAGAGGGAGGGAGAAAGGGAGAGCACAAAAGGGAAACCAAACAACAAAGAACAACTAAAGGGGCCCCAAGTCACATATTTATTAAGTGGCAGAAGTGAGATTTGAACAGAGGTACATTTTTATCCCTCCCAAAATGTAACTATATATCTTTTAAAAATCAAGTGTAAATCTCTTTTCTGTTTTTTTTTTTTTTTTGTCTAAGGTTAAAACCATAGTCAAGTGTGATTTTGGGAGCATACATAGCATCTGGATATACTAGGGTGTCAAGTGTGACCTCAGGTCACATCTGGCTACAATAGTGGCTCCTGATTCCCAGTTTATTTCCTGGCCAGCATGGAAATATGGATCATCCATTCTCATGCCACAGAGGTGCTCATTTTGTTCTGTGTTCTGGGTTTACTCAACTACGGTGCCTTTATGTCTAGACTCCAAGATCCATCCAGGTTTCAAAGTCTGCTCTCATCAGAATTTAGATCTTTGCCACTGCCCGATGCCACATTTCTCATGTTCAATGCTCCAATGCCAGTCAGGACCAAGAGCTGCTCACAGACTTGGGGAAGCCCAGCCCTGGGTGGCCAGCAGACCCAACTACATGGACCTGAAGTGGAATTTCTTAATTAAGACTCAAATGTGGCCCTCTTAATTACATAACCAGAGGTGCCCAGTACATTTGTGAGCTGGCTTTTTGACTCACCACCATTTCCCCCCACAAATAAAATATAATTGCAGGCTTACTGTTATATTTTAACCTAACATAGAGGAGTGGGTGGTAGGGTGGGCCGAAGCTCAAGACAGATAATGGGCTTACAGATCTGCAACCCTCAGATCACCCACATATCTTCTCTACCTTCTGTTCTTAAGCTGTAGTTGAGAAAATAGCTAAGCAATGAATCTGACTGAATGTTATTCATGCACGTGGTTACTCTGAAGCTGAGGAGAACACGTGACTCCAATTATAGGCTATTTCCCTACTTTTGATCGTAGCCCAGAACAAGAGGTCCTTCTTAACTGCTGTTGGAGAAAGCCTGAGTCTTTCTACACTTCCTTCTTCCTGCTCAGCCTACCATCTTGGAATATCTCTGATCCATGACCAAATTCTCATAAGTGTTGGTTACTTGACGGTTCTGAAGAGCTTTGTTTTCTTTCTACCATGAATAGCACACAGAACCTATGTTAGAGAACACAGGAACAGCTCTTTTACTTGTTCTCTTATTTAACTTTTCCTTCTCCTGTAGGCCATATTCTTTGGTATCTTGTGAGCTCAAAACAAAACTTAGTGGAGTTTTGCTTTTTCACATCAGTATTATGTTTGGGAACTCAAAAGCCTAGAATTGGGCTCTTTTACAGTCTGATTCTACTGTGCCAACTCTCCTTAGAGACACTGGCTGCCCTGTGGCCATCTGTCCAATGAGGAAGTGCTACTGCATACAAAAATGTGCTGGAGGCATTTGATCTTTGACAATGGGGCCAAAAACATACACTGGAAGAAAGATAGTCTCTTTAATAAATGATGCTGGAAAAATTAGATATCCACATGTAGCAGCTTAAATCTAGACTCATAATCTCTTCACATACTATACTAAAATCAAAATGAATCAAGGATCTAAATGACAAAACAGAAACACTTAATACATTGGAAGATAAAATAGGTAAAACTGTTTAAGTCATAGGCATAGGCAAGGACTTTCTGAAGTGAGCTTCAGTTGCATAGGAAAGAGTACCAATAATCAACAAATGAGATTGTATCAAGTTAAGAAGCTTCTGTGCAGCAAAAGAAGCTGCCAACAGTGGAGACACAACAGTGAAGACATTCTGTGAGTTGTAAAGTTGTGAAGACACAACTTGAAGAATAGGAAAAATTTGCCAGCTATTTCTCAGAGGATTAATATCTAGAATATATAAAGAACACAAAAATTAGGCCATCAAAAATAAAAGACTGAATCAAAAATGGGCGAGTGGAATGAATAGATATTTCTAAGAAGACACATAAATGGCCAATAAATACACGAATAAATGTTCAACATCTCTGACCTTTAGAGAAATGCAAAATTAAAACAACATTGAGATTCCATCTTTTCCCAGAAAGAATTGAGATCATCAGGAAATCATGTGCTGGTGAGGCTGCTAGGGAAAAAGAATGACTTCTACATTGTTGATGGGACTGTAAAGTATTACAACCACTATGGAAATCAGTATGGATATTCCTCAAAAAACTAAAATGCTGTTCAATCTAGCCATTCCCTTGTAGGTATCTTCCCAAAACAGTTGAAGACATCATGTTACAGTGATACATTCTTATCTATGTTTATAGCAGCACAATTAATAATAGCTAAATCTTGGAATCAGTCTACATGTCCCTCAACAGATCAATGGATAAAGAAAATGTGGTATTTACAATAGAGTACTACTTTGTCATAAAGGATAAACTTCAGTCATTTGTAGCAATATGAATACCCTTTGAGACTAATTTTAAATGAAGTAAATCAGAAAACAAGCTTAACTATTGAATGTTTTCAATTATATGGGAAACCTAAAATAAAAATGAAGAGCAAAATAAAAGATAGGTAGCAGGAAGTAGAAGATAACTCTTTCTCAGATGAAAAGTGGATCAAGAGAGGGAAGGAGGTAAGAAGGTTAGGAGAAGTAGATGAAAGAAGAATTGAGATGTGTTATGTACAAGTACTCACTCCCTATAAGGAATGTAATCATTATGTAATGCAGACATGTACTAATAAAAATGTATTGGGGGAAATACTACATTTAGTTCATCATAATATACCACCACAAATAGATTGTACATGGCTCCTGACCAGTACTTTCTCTTTGAAAAATAAACCCTGACAGTTTATAAGTATGGATTCATTCATGTAAATTTTGCAGGACTAATTGCTATCTTTTCCAATAGATTATGAGCTCCAAAAGGCAGCATCTAGATCCATTGTGACATATTCCCACTGCCTGGGATGATGCCTTGTATGTACAAGCATTCCAGAAATATTACTAAACAAAGGAATGAGTAGTAAATAGGCAGGGTTATTCTGAGATTATAGAGAGAATAGGGAGGAAGAGGTGCTTGAATTTGAAGAACAAGTGAAAGCATATAGAAGAGAGCTGGGCTATTTTGTTTTCCCAGGTACTCATAGCATCTGTTGCACCTACACTTCACATACAATGATGGGTCAAGTGTGTGTGTGTGTGTGTGTGAGAGAGAGAGAGAGAGAGAGAGACAGAGAGAGAGAGAGAGACAGAGGGAGAGAGGGAGAGACAGACAGACAGAGACAGAGAGATAAGCAGTCTGGAGAGTTGGCTGTCATTTTGGCAGATTTTTGAGTGATCATGAGCAAGCCCATCCTCTCTCTGGGTCTGGTTTTTGTTTATTGTTTGTCTTTTGTTTGTCTATAAAACTTTCAAAGGGCCTGGGAGAGGCTTCAAGGTTCACAATTCTACTATATCCTAAAGAAGCTTCTATCTCTCTGTTCAGTCTCACATTTTATATGTTGCTCTCTCCAATCATACTTCTTGCTATTGACACAGCAGATGGAGCTGGTGCCCACCCACAGCAGACAGATGAACCTCATTTACAGCCCTCAACATTTAGCACATTCATGATGGGGCCAGTGTGTATGTCTTGCTGCCAGGCTTGAACAACTGGTGGTACCTGTATGACTATCCCAAGGGGCAGCCTTCATTAATTTTATTAGTAAAAAGATGTACAAATATGGTTAAATCTGTTTGTACCACCAGTGGCACAAGCAGCCTGTTAGTACAGTCATGCACTAACAGGAATACATTAACCTTTGGCTATGTGACCGAGTCATCTAGCTCCAAGATGCTGGGAGAGCCCTCCCTATTCCTGGTACATTCAATGGCCCATTTTCATACCTCTGTGCATTCCAGGAACAGGGAGTGTGGAACAGAGAAGCCAGCATTCAGCCTCAGGTATGGGAAAACTTAGCTGCAGATACCTTCAGACATAGTAAAAGTCAAACAGAACAGAATAGAACCAATAAAGATAAAATAATGAATGCAATAAAGGACTTCAAATAAGACAGTAGTAAATCCAAAATGGCTACCATAATATACTTTGCTATCTTTGAAATAGCTGTTCATGCCATCGTATATAACAAAATCAAACAAAACAAAACAGTAAAACCCAATCCAACAAAACAATGAAAATGATACAGGTCTTCAAAACAAGATAATAGGGAATTAACAATGGCTACCACCTTCAGAAGATCTCCAATAGATGCCACACTGTGTACTGCTATCCTCTGAGTAGATGATCAGACCACTGGCCCTAGACCTGCAAGGTCAGTGAAACACCAAAACACAAGCATCACATTGCATTTCACCTCAATAGCTATCATCGCAGCCTGAGTTTCTCCGGATCATCTGATCGCTTAAGTGGGGGTGTTGGTGGGGGGTGGACTGGCTCTTCTCATTTGCCAGCCTGCATGCCAGAAGGGGCTGGGGTTTGGTCGTGCCCCTGCTGGCAGCAGCCTGTGCGTGGTGCTGGTTTGCAGGGAGGGCTTGCTTCTTGGTGAGTCCTTGTTCTCTCCCCAACGCAGTCCATAAATGGTACTGACTCATGGGGAAAGGCTTGGGCTAGCTCCCCATCCCTGCATCTTGAGGCAGGATTTCGCTAAGTTGCCCAAATGGGACTTGAATTTCTAATCCTTCTGCCTCAACCTTCCAAAGTGCTGGGATGAAAGGCAAGTGCCGCCATACCACGTTGAATGAATACTTCTGAGGTTTCTCATGGAAACACAAAACCATCATCCAACTTCGAAAAATCAAATGATGAGATGAGGCCACTGAATGGGAGAAGATCAGGCTTCTCTTGACCAAACATGGAAAATCATAGCCCAAATTGCCACTGCTGTTCTTTGGCAGAAGAATGTGAATGTCGTTTTGGGAACAGCATTGCATTAATGATGTAAGACTTGCAATGATTTTTTTCAGTCAGGTATGGTGGCAACGCCTATAATCCCAGCACTCAGGAGGCTGAGGTAAGAAGATCTCCACATTTACAATATCCCTGATGTGTTTGTTGAGTGAATATAGAATTTTAAAAACAAAACAAACAACCCCCCAAAACACAAAAACTTCCATACTTTATTCCTGTGAAGAGACATATTCAGTGTATCTCTTGTCTTTCTGACTTTTAAGACAAACGGACAACTTGCAGCCCTGTTGGGGAATATTTTTCACAACAAATTTCTGTGACTCTGCCCCTGCATCAGGTCCTAGAAGTTTAGACCAGGTGTAGAGGATACCTAACCCTAGAACAGTCTGTTCATGGCTGAAATATGTACTTAGAGTAGAAAAATGAAAACTGATCAGACTAGCACTCAAGAGCTCAAATGTCTGAAATTGTGTAAATCAGATTCAACTATTATCAGGTCAGAGTTACCAACACTGCAAAGTGCACTGAGTAGGATGCAAAGTCCGGCTTCCCTGGAAGCTGATGTGGGAAGCAGCCTTCTCAGATGCTAAGTTACTTCTGCTTCAGGAGACACCTGGTGGAACCATAGAGTTAATCGGAGTAACATCGGAATCTTGTGATGAGTGTTAGTTCACTCTTTTTTCATTAAAAGCCATGTCCTGAGTGTTTACCATGAACTGGACATTTTGCTGGCACTGGCATTATACTAGTAAGCAACATAGACATGGTTATTGCCTATCTGGGGGGGAGGGGATAGATACCAATTAAACAGTCATGCAAGTAATTATGTTTTTATAAATTACAATCATAAAGAAAAGGGTATAGCTATTTTTGCTATTATTTTGTTGCCTTTTAATATAAGAAGAATTAATATTGTAATTACTATGGTGGGAGGACTCTGATTTATATAAGAAGCAGGCTCAGGAAAGCTTTTACTAGAAAAATGGATATGAGCAGGGTCCAAAATGATGAATGAGAAATCAGGAGAAGACAGAGCATTTGAAACAAAGGGAAGAATATATATAAAAGCTCTGAGGGGGGAAATGTTGTGTATATTTGAGGGTCCAGATGAGAGCTCAGAGTGATGGGGGGAATGGTACTGTCTTTTGTCTAGAAAGGTGGGCAGGGGCTGGATCTCACAGAACCTTGTACATAAGATGAATATTACTTTTACCTTAAAGTGCCTAGGGTTTGATGGAAACGTGTTTGAACAGGAAGTGATTTGGTAGAATATGTACATTAAAGATCACCTTAGCTTGTGGGTAGCTAATGGATTGAATGGTGTGACAGGAAAAGAGGCATGCCACGAGGTCCAAGTCAGAGACAATGGTGGTTTGGTTTAGAGAGGAGATGATGGAAAGGGAGAGAGGGAAATGAATCTGGAAAATATTTTGATAGGACTATAAAAAGAATACATCTTTAAAATACCCCTGATATGTATATTTTGGGTTAGGCAGGGGAGCATGAACCTATGTTCACTTAAAATTGCTCTAAAGGAATCAGCAAAAAATCAAGAGGCACATTACATTTAAACTCAGGAAAATCTTGCAAATTCACATCGTTAGTAATAAACATGGTACACAACTGCCATCAGGTGTTGTGGGTTATGAGAGAAGGACACAATACACCATAGATACGATGATGACAGGAAGCTTCATAGTGCTGGAATAGCTAGCAAGTTTGGAGAAAACAAGATTCAATCAGGAAAATTTGGGATATCCCAAAATTTGACAATGGGTTCACCCAATTAACCATTGTATTTTGCTTATGTTGGTTTTATTATTTTGTCATTTTGAGTTCATTTTTGCCGGATAATTTTGAAATAGAGCAAGTTACATGAAATAAGTGTTACTCCTCTTATTTTATAAACCAGGAAAAGTGGGATTACAGGGTTTAACTCACCTGCCTTAGGTCAGGCTGCCAAAACTTCAAGTCTGGATCCCATTGTAAAAAAGCATTCTTTCTCCCAGTGGTTCAGAAGTAATGAATTGGAAGGAGAACCTTCCCTTTCCTCTTTCTTTCCTCATCTATATAACTTGCCGCCCACTTTTACTTCCCAGAAAATCTTATCCTGCCCAGTATTGAGGGTGCCCCATGTGTTGGCCACACGCAGCTTCAACCTAAACTGAGCCAAAGTGGTGCACACTGAGAAATTCCTAATATAACCCCTAAGATAGAATCATCCAGAAGCTCCTCCAAGCCTGCGTAGAGTTTCTCAGAAACTTGGTGTATTTACTTTTCACCCTCCACGCATGGGGAAAAATGCTGTGTTATTACCTGATCTCTGTAGTATCTGTGTTTCATGAGTAAGCTAAGCCTAGTATTCTCATTTGTTTTATTGTCCTGCTTTTTTATTCTTGTCACTTGCTATCATAGGCATTAAATGGTGCAAGCATTTTTCCACCTTACTCATTCTTCAAAAAGAAAAAAAATATTTCAGAGCAAACAAAATGTGTTGCTAAGACAATATATTATATCCGATGCAATTTTCTTTGAGCAATGTCTAGCTTTTAGGTAAATCAACTTACATGCTGCCTGTCATATAGCAGGTGATGAAAAAAGTACCTCCTTTTATCTTTTCTATATTAGAATTCAGTCCCACTTAAGGGCTAAGTTGCACGTCAGTGGACATGAAGTGCTGCAGGAAATGAACATATTCCTTTGATCTAAGAGAGGTATGGGGGAGAACAACTACTCACGTGGGTAAGAAATTAGTTAGCAGAGTGCTCTGAATTGCACTGGGCCCCCTCAATTTCATATGTTGGAGACCTACCTAGTGCCTCAGAGTGTGACTTTCTTTGGGAATAGAGTCATTGTAGATACAATCAGTTGAAATTAGTTCAGGCTGGAGTAGTGCTGGCCTCTATCCAACCAGACTTGTGTCTTTATTAAAAAGGGTAATTTAGATACAGATATTCAAAGGGCTGATGCCATGTGAAGATGAAAGCAGGCATCTGTAAACCAAGAAATGCCAAAAATGCCGCTAACCATCAGAGGTTAGACGAGGGTCATGAACAAATATCCCCTCAGCACCCTCAGGTGGAACTAACTCTGCTCACACCCTGAACCTTGGTGTTTTCGCCCTCAGGATGGTAGATAACAAATTTCTGTTATTAAATAGCTTAGTTTGAGGTACTTTGTTTGTAAGTCCTAGCAAACTAATCAAAAGAGCTATAGAATTAAACTGTGCTTTGCTTAACAATGAGGCTATGTTCTGAGAGAGATGTTTTAGGCAATTTGTCATAGTGCAGACATCATGGAGTGTACTACATTAAGACGACTACAACATCACTAGGCAATAAAATCTTATGAGACCACTGTCATACTTGTGGTTAATATGCATCTCGTAGCACACAATTCCATTCAGTGAGAGGGTGGAGTTCAGGAAGGTCTCTTGGGTGACATGGTGCTTAAGCTGAGTGTCAGCATTAGTTTCAAAAAAACATAAAAAAGAGCATTTTTCAGAAGAAAATGTAATTTTTTTCATGTGATTGTTAGTATGTAATTTATTCTAAGAAGCTTGGGAATCTAGTTTGTAATCCCACCACACATTAGGTCTTGAGACAAAGTCCATAGACTGGCTGCTGCCAGGCTGATAAAGCAGGTTAAAAGTGGTAGAGTACAAAGGAAGACTACAGAATAAGAGAAGATAGGAGGGGAGGGTGCAAAAGAGAAGCAAGTGTGGAAACTCAACCATGTTACTGTTAAGTAATGAGGGAGGGAGCACATATCCATATGGGAAGTACCTGTAGTGGCTGCTGGGACATTAAGTAATCTTTTTTATCTATAATGATGATGCTGAGCAATCAATGGTGAGTTAAAAATACTTGTTTTAGTCCATTTTGCTATGGCAGAATATAATACTAGGTAATTTATATGGAAAAAACTTGATTTATGCCACTTTTTAAAATTTTGATTTCCTTTTTGGTTCTATGAGACAGGCTCTATGTAGTGAAGACTGACCTTTTACTTGCTATATATCCCAGGCTGGCTTTCAACTTGCATTGACCCTCCTACTTCAGCCTCCTGAGTGCTGGGATTATAGGTGTTCACCGCCATGCTCAGCCTATCCCATGGTTTTGGAGACGGAAAAGTCTAAAACCAGATAGCCGTATTTGGCAATGGTATGATGCTTTGTCACAACATAGCAGGAAAGCATCAGGGCAAGTAGTTGCATAAGAAGACCCAAAATAAGGGCAGCCTTGTTTTATTACACCTACTCTCGTGGTAATTAATACAGTCCCATGAGCACTTCATTAATCCTCCTTAATGATCTAATTACCTCCTCAAGTTCCCACCACCCATCATCACTATCACACTGGAGACCAAACTTCAACTTGAGTTTCAGAGAGGGCAACTGTATTCCGGTGATAGTAGTAGCCCTGTAGAGACCCTCTCTTTCATAGGCGATAATAATACACTGTGGTTTCTACACACACATTTTCATATATACACAATGTTGCGTCAAATTACAATTGAATTTCTCCTGTTCTTTTTGCCATTTTCATATTCTTTGTTTTCAGGTGTTTCTAACACTGGGTTCCGTGGCTCCATCTTGTGCTTTACGGGCACACTTGTTTTGCTGTGTGATAGCACTAAACATGCCGATTAACCATGCTGACTATAACTTGTCCTTTGTCTCACCTGTCATGCTACCCATCTGCCTCCCACTCTGAACTCTCTTCTATGTAGAGCACAATTTGAGACTTTGAAATGAACCTCTGTTCCCCAGAACCTGCATAAAAAGTGGCTGCAAGAGATCATTAAATAAATATTTAACAAACTCGTTTTAAAATATTCCCATCATAGATGGTCAAAATGAGAAAAAAATATATGCATGCTTAATGATACAAACCCTTGGGTAACACAAATGGCTCATTTGCCAAAGGATTTTACAATTATCTATGTGTATAATGTTTCCTTCCTGGCAGGTTCCTGCTGGCCCTCTGTCATTGGGATTCAATAGGATGGATCTAATTCTCCTTTTACATGAACATTTTTCTGAGAACATAGCTTAGTCTGCTATGTTCTCTCTTGACAAATACAGGGTAATTTTGAGTTAGATTTGATTTTCCCTTTGCTTGTGGCCAGAGATGAATCTGCATAGTATTTCAAACTAATTTTTAGGTTTTCTTCGCAAAAAGATGTTGGGCATAAAAATTTGGAAAGGTTAGAAAGGAAAAACAGAGCTAAAAGCCAGAATTCTGTTCTGATTTCTGAGTATCTATTGTCTTCTTTGTTGTTGTGAGAATTACCAGTGCATCTGGCCCCAGCAGGGACTTCTCCTACCCATTCCTTCTCATTGGTCCAGTTTTGATACATTTGAATAATCAGGAACATTCTCAAGAATTCTGGCCCAAAGGGAACCTTATGCAAACCTACCACCCTTTTCTCATGACAACCTCATTATGTTGTTTTGATTTCCTGATGATCAGATACTAAAACTTTAGCTACCATGTATTGGACGCTTAAAGTGTTTCAGGTGAGATACTATAGATTGGAAGCTTAAGGTGTTTCAGGTGAGATACTATACATTGTATATAGAATGTCTTTAAACATCACAGTATCTTTCCCAGGAAGCTGACACAGTCCCAATTTAGAGCTTAGAAAATTGAGGCTTGAAAAGACTTTATTTCCCACCTAAAGATGCTTTGGTAAAAGGAAGAAAAGTTTGAGTGCAAAATTCACTCAAAACCCCACTATTGTTTCATTGTGTTATCTTTGATGGCAATGTACCTGAAGATAGAGACAGGGATGACATTGTATCTAGTGGCCCAGACAGGTGATGGAAAGAGTGGAGAGGGGGAAGACTATGGGCAGGATTAATGTGGCCTCATAAATGCAGTCCCTTTTGATGTTGAAAATTTTGGAAATACTGTATGATGTTCTGTATTTTGTAAGTAGTATATGAGCTAGAATTTGTCCACCAAGCAAGGGTACACGTAGGTTCCGTATGAAATGAGCTATTCCCAGGACTGGGGAGACCTGCTTATTTTCTGGGTATTGCATGAAGTTCTCTGGATAAGAAAAGCATATATCTGGCCAGGGGCTTTTTTCTTCTGACAGGGAAACTGCAGGAGGAAGAAAGGTACTGAGGACAGGAGATTCTTTTTCCTAGGATGTCTCAGTGTTTAGTCTCGTACCTCTCCTGGATCAGAGCAGTCTAGCTCAGTGGAGGAAGCACAAATTTTGCCATCAGACAAACCTGAGATGAAATCCCGATACTGCTGTACCAGGCTATGTAGTTTGGGGCAATGTGTTATTATTGGGCAAGTCGCTCAACTTATCTGAGTGTTGGTTTCCTTATCTATAAATTAGTATCAAATACTTAGAGAAATAGAGTAAAATGGTTTTACATGCAGAATGTGCCTATTTTTCATTTTTAAAAATTACTATATATTTGCAATTCATGCAGTTTTCAATCATCTTGGAAATGGTCATGAGCACATATTACAGCTTGTTTTTTCTCTTCTTGTCCCCTTCCCTGCTCCTCCCTCTCTTTCATTGGATTCCCTATCCCCTTTTTCATACTAGTTGATATTATTTGTCATAGTTCATATTATTACATAGTGTTTACATTAGTTGGGGTTATTAGGTTCATGGACATGGCACATCTTTATTCTTCTTACATCCCTCTCCTCTCCTCCTTGCCCCTCATCCTAGTTCCCTTGGATGCTTCCCTATTGCAAGAAATCCATCTCCTTGTCCCTTTCTATCAATCCTGTATCACTTTCATCATTTGTGCTTTGCCTCACCCAGATGAGAGACACCATATTGTATTCAAGCTTGTGTGCCTAATTTATTTCACTCCACATTGTATTTTCCAGGTGCATCCACTTTCCTACAAATATCTCAAATTTGTCATTCTTTATAGCCACCTAGTATTCCATTGTACATAGATAACACATTTTGTTTCTCTAATCATCTATTGATGGGTGTACAGGCTGCTTCCAGGACTTAGCTATTAGGAATAAGACTCACTATTAACCCTTCAACTCAAGTAAAAGTACTCCAATAAAAACAGAGCCCACATCAATCTTTTCTTGTCATCTATCACTATTCTTCCCTTCAAAGCTCACTCTTAGTGCCTAATACTACTCATCCAGACACCCCCATACTTCCCTTTCCATCTCACCTACTGCATCACAGAGCAGTCACAAATAATAATGGTCATAGTGTGTATAGAGAATAGACAAAATAAGAAAGAATAACTGTAAGAACTATCGCATGAAAGAATTGTAACATTGAATCCTTTGATGCTGTATTAAATAGAAGCATTTCTTCTGGAAAAACACATGGACCGAGATGAAGTCACTTGAAGTAAATGACAGAAAGAGTAAATACTCGCATCGGATATACAAAGCTGAAAATTATTCACAGAAAGGCAGTATCCTACTAAATATCTCAGTATAAGCCACAAAAAAATTTAATGTGACTTTTAAATTTGGAGTTTCTGCATAGACAACTTTTATCTGAATTGGCCGCTGGTGCCCATTTGCTTAGGAGAGTGGGGTGAAGTAGAAAGGAATCCATTACTCCACAATGACAGGGTCTGTAGTATGACCCCAGTCTAAAAGCTGTCAGGTATCTAAGAGTCTCTGTCAGGTATCTAGGAGTCGCTGGGAACAGTCAACTTGGCAATCCTTCCATCAGATTATACCCCTGTTTTTAACTAGCTCACTACTCTGTGACAGCTCAGGGCTTTTTCACAATGAGGTACTGCCAGAGACCCCAACAGATGGGGAGATTTTACTCCTACTCCTGGAATTTCCCTCAACTCATCCAACATTTCTCCCCATACCCTGGGTTTTAATCTTCCTCGTCTCTCTTTTTCTTCTCAGAACCTTCCAGAATCAGAGCAGAATTTCCATGTCTTTTCTTCTCTGGTTCACCTTTGTTAAAACTCTGTTGTCTTGCCAACCAAATCTTGTCCTTAATATGCTAAAAAGTGGAGATGAAAGGATTTAGAAAGAAAAGAAAAATCTTCTACAGATAATACATGATTAAAAAGTTCTATTATCTGGCTACAAAATTAGTTTTTCAATGTCAGAAATTTGAATATTAACTTCCACAAAGCAGTAGGGAAGTGTCCAAGGTAGTGTCCTAGTTAGACTGCCAGGCTCAAAGGATGGTTCTGCTACTTTCAAGTAATATTAATTTGGGTAAAACTTCTTTGGGTATTGTTTCCTCCTCTACAAAACAGGTTGACAACTATAGCTCACAGACAATTTCGAAATACATGAATTAATATATGGAAGTGTCTGTTACCTTACAAGCCCCATAATATTATTATGTATACAGGTCTATATTTACTTTCTCACTCATCCTCCTCCTCCTCCTCCTCATCACTACCACCACCACCACCACCACCATCACCATCACCATTTTTCTTTGTGTTACTTCTGTAATAAACTATAAATTCCTCACCTCACCCAGACATATGGAAGCTATAGGTCATCCAGGGAAAGCTCATATACTGAGGAAACAAAAAGGGAAACATAAAAATAATTTGAAAAATACTTAGCTCCCAAGCATTGTATACTAATAAAGTTGTTTTCTACAGGGTTATGGGCTAAGTGTGCTGTTGCTATAAAAATATAGTAAAGTTAACAATTAACTAAAGGGATGGTGAATGATAGGAGACAGGTTTATCACTGTTGTGATGAAACTGCTACAGATAAGTTGGATAATAGGTTTAAATTGGAGATGTGAGGATGGATTAATGCCTAATGGCACAGATGGTTGCACATATAGGTGTTTGTAGATATGTGTACACTTGTTTGTTAGTATTAAAAAAACAAGTTTTCTTATTCCATCAACTGAGAGAGGCTCAGAGCAACTACAGTGTCCCTCACATGCAGAGAATTGTTAGTAACACTCTACTCCAGTAAAACAAGTGAAGCTCCTTGAAGAAATGGTTCATCCTTGGGCTAAGAGAGGGAATATGCAAGGTAAGTCTGGTGAATACTGAATTACCAAAAGGGGCATAGGAACCAATCGAGATAGTTTCAGTTGGCTAGACCTCCAGCAATTTGATAAAAAAAAACCAAATTAAGTAGTATTGCATTATAACCCAAAATATAAAATACATATCCATGTGTCCACACTGTCAGGAATAAACGATCAAATGAATGAACAAATACATGAGGCAGAAGAAAGAAATCTCCCATGAAGAATTCTGAGCAGTTTGTACAGACGTGCTCTACTCAGTGAGGCGGAGCATACTGCCTGACCTTGGGTATGGGTGACACACAGTGACTTCTTTCCAAAGACTAAAGGATGGAGAGAGGAAAGTAGAGTAATTTCAGAGGAGAAATATGACAAACGCCACCTTGGCTAGGTGATAAAGTTAACATCAACAGTGATAAATCATCCTAGGACATCTCCTTGATAGGTTATCAGAAGACTGTCACTTTACTTCTGTGGTTTTCCTCCCCCAACCCCATAACCCCAGTCTAATCATGAAGAAAACATGAGACAAATTTCATTTGAAGGACATTCTACAAGGTACCTGTGGTCCTCAATACTATGAAAATCATAGTCTGAGCAACTATCCCAGCCAAGAAAATCTTAGGAGACATGTAGTGTGATACCTGGGTGAGATTCTGGGATAGGAAAAAAGTACAAACTGGTAAAAGTGAAAGAAATCTGAATGAAGAGTGGTGTTTAATAGTAATACACATTGGTTCATTCCCTTGTAACAAAAGTGCCCTAATACGTTAATAATAGGAATTGGGTCTAGCATATATGGAAACTCTTTATACAATCATTGCAGTATTTCTGTAAATTTAAAACTGTTCTATAATATAGAAGTTAATATCACTATGTATCATCCCTACATCACTCCCCCATTAAGCTGATACAAGGGCCAAAGGAGATAGTATACGTAAGAAGTGCACATGCCTTTCCAGTACCATTCTGTGTTATTCTTCCTTGTGAAGGTTTTGAAGGAGTTACTTATATTATCTTTCCTCTATCACGAATCAAACTGATTTAGTCCTTTGTATTTTTATTTTCTGCATAAAGAAATTCCTAGCACCCTTTCAGTATTTGTAACTGAGCAGTTTTTACTCTAACTGACCCTCTCTGAATTGTGCCCACTTTACTTCTGTGGAGTGACTAAGATATAATCACATAACAGTACTTATACAGTGGTTACTTTGGTGCAAGGCTGGCAGGTGCTTCCAATAAGAATAATTGTATCTTAACTTTCTTTGACTATGAGGGTATATGAGGCTCCTTCTCTGTAGTAGGTGGGAGAGCATAGGTGTGTCACCAGCTTCTTGTTTGCTGATGGAGGGTCTTAATAGAACTCAGTGCCATAGGACAGCAAATGCTCCTTAGTTTTTTCTAATAATTATAACAAGTTGCAAAAATTATAATGATGTGAGGATAGTTTTTTATGGCATTGAGTAGGGATAACAATTTACAGTGGGGTCTCTGGAGTTAGAGTGTACCTAGAAGAGAAATCATTTTGCTAAAACAAGACATCACTGATATTACCGGATTCCTCCCTGGACGAAACCGTGCAAAAGAAATGCTGTTGTGTGTGTAGTTACATATGCATGCATACACATGCACACACATATATCTTTGTCTCTTTTCTCAACTTTGCAAGAGCAGTATATTTGCAGACTATAACCTAAGTGTTGCACAACCTGCACTCTTGTTTTCTCTATTGTTCTACTGTTATTAGATGCCAACTTGGGTTTTCCTCCCATGTACACCATCTCCTTCTTCTCTGATTGGATTTTAGGGAAAGCTCAGTAAAGCACCCAAGCTGCTCATTTTCTAGCTGGTAAAACGAAACAACATTTTAAAACTCATCCACAAATGTATGTTTAATAATTCTTGATGGTTTCCCTGAGACTAAATTTTAATATTTCTCAGTATCCAATGCCTGGAAGCTAGCACAAAGTGGCTATCTAAAACTGTCAGAAATTGGCTTCCTGTGGTTTTGAATGTGAAAGCGGGAACATGATTTTGGGGCAGCCTTATTTCTCCTTTTAGAGGTATCACTTTGGTGGGCCCTCTCTGTCATGCCTACTTATATTAAATAACTACTCCCTGCCCTGGAGGTAGCCCAAGACTTGATAGAAATAATCTAAAAGCAAATACTCTATAATGGAATATTAAGTATTCTGTTTAATAATATAAAAGCTGTCCCAAGATGTCCTTTGAAGAACATCTCTACAGGTTTTTTTCTCCTTTAATAAAATGGCTAGCATCTCCCTGGGCAGGACTTGAAACAGGATTTGAGCATAGTGATAGGTTTTGGGACAGAGGGAGCAAAAATATGGTAGAAGAGTTTACTCTGGAGTAAAGTTTGCAAGTGTCAATTCTGACAGTCAGGCTGGTGTTTGAGATTTATTTCCAGGGAAGATAAAACATTTGGCATTGAACCATTACTTGATTAGTCTACCATTGTCGTTGGCTGTTCTCTATGTACTGCTCGATATTTTAAAGTTTTATTTCTAATTGGCACATAATGACTGTATGTATCTATAGAATACAGTGCAGTTTTTATGTAAAGATCAAAGCAGTGTAATGAACATATCCATGGGCTTAAACATGTGGCATTTCTTTTTGGTGAGAACATGCGAGATCCTCCTTCCTAGCTATTTTGAAATAAGCCTTGTTGTATACTGTAGTCACCCTACTGTGCTATAGAACACCAGAACATGTTCCACTCATCTAGCTACAACTGGACCTGTTGACCAGCCTCTCCCCATCCTGCCTTGCGCCACCTGCTCCAGCTGGAAAGTTTTGCTACAGCTCTGGTGAATCAAGGGGCAAAAGCTTCTCCATTTTAACACAGACTTCAAGCTTTGCCTTTTTCACTATGGCTTCAGAGGTAGCTGATTCTGATCAGTTCCAGCTTCCCAGAAGGAATCCAGACACAAATTTCATTAGTCAAAACTCTATGTTGCCAGTGACAGGAACCTCAAAATATAACTATTTAGAGGGGAGTGCCTTTATTTTTATTCTCTCAGTTTCTCACAATGAAGAAAGATTTTCTTTACATGGAAGGTTCAATATCACTTGACCTCCGGACCTTGTGGCTTTTTTTTTTTTTACTGCAGTGGTTCTAAATAGAAATATTCATGGGAGAAATCTGAGGTGCTCAGTATAGATTGTATCCCCTTATCCACTCAATCACATTGAGAGAAAGAAGAATTATGATTGGCCTGATTTGTGTCATGTGCTCACTACTATGGCAAGAAAGTGAATTAGTGTAACATTTGAGCCCTTGCCACTTCAGAGTATACACACCTGCTTTTCAACTTCCAGCTCTTACATCTCTGGGCAAGAATGCTTTTGACCATCAGGGCTCACACATTGCTTGTAGACATAGTGGGTTGCGAGTGTTGAGGAATTAGTATCTCCTTGGAATAGCCCTTTAACAAGGATTTAGACTTTTGGTGTAAAATTCCAAAAGGCTCCACCCCTGTGGATGTTTGCATTTCGAGGCATGCATTTAACATCATGTGCCGGAGTTAGATTCAACTCAGTTCACCACAGTTGCAAGTTTGTTGGCATCACATTCTGTTTGCTTCTTTCTCTTCCATGTCTCCCACCATTGTGTAAGTATTTCTTAAGGCCATTTTCCAGATATGCTGACACTTGAGACCTTACCTCAGTAATTACTGAGAAAATACAAACTGAGTTATCATGATTAGCAGCTTGTCACATGACTCAGACGGAGCCAAAGCAGTACATTAAAGGAGTTGATTGTTCTAAATATACAGAAACAGTAGTTATCCGCTGAAAACTCTATCACACACAATGACAAACAATGAGAATTTATCATAAACTTCTCACTGGACCAACATTTGGGCAAAAATATTTCTGTCTTGACATTCCCAAGGGAAGCAGACAGGACCCTCAGCAGATTGGCTCAGGAGAGGAAATGTCAAGGCATCCCAGAGTGGAAACAATACCTTTTCTGACACTACTTTGTTTATCTGAGTCTTCTGCTCCTCCATCTGAATCTCGGCTAAAAAGCTGAGAAGGATCCTTTCACCCCTTATGATGCCAGCCTGAGCTGGATTAGTTAGTTTATGCTTGATGATGTTCCTTTTAGTCATTTGGATTTGTGTGATGGCCTTGGCATGTTCAGTAACAAAAACACACTGTATTTGCGCATCATCTGTGGCATCCCTCTCCCTTTCCATTTGGTTTCATTGGTTTTTAAAGCCAAGCATATTCTGTATATATTATGGGTTGAGTTGTCTAGAACTCAGTGCCTGGAACAGGGGTTCAGGTGGATGTGATTCTGCAGGAGTTATTTTCAAATACACTAAAGTTTGAGAGAAATACAACGGGGAAGATAAAGAAGCCACAGAAAGATGAGGTGAAGATGAAAGAAGCCACAGAAAGATGAAGTCAAGATCAGGAATGATCAAACTACTGCTCTTGGACCAAGTCTGGAGCTACATGATTTTGCAAGTAAAGTTTTATTGAAACATAGCTATATCTATTTGCTTTCATATTATGTAGGGCAGCTTTCATACTATGGTGGTAGATTAGTTACAGTACTGGCTAAATGCCCTGCAAAGCCTAAAGTATTTACTACCCTGACCCTTTACAAAAAACGTTTGACAATCCCAGCCCTAAATATATCTCAGTTCATAGTGAGGTTCAGTGCACCCATTGCTCCATAAAGTTGCCTCCACTTTGAAGCAAATAACTGGTCTTGGCACCTTAGCGTTAACCACAGATTGGTTGTCAACCATTCGTTGGTTGCCAATCACCTCAAGTTTCCAGGGTGAGATGCATGAGGTGAGTTAAGCCCAACTTGGTCAGCTGAGAACAATTCTCTGGATGCAAGGGGCAGCTGTGAGCTTTTAGCACAGCAACTGGGAAATGGGTGAGTGCACAAGCCTCATAAGGGACTTTTCAAGGTATCTGTAGCATAGAGTGTAATGTGCATCTGGGTTGATACCAGTGCTTCATGAAGCTGGGGAGAACCCAAATTTCCTGGGTGAAATTGAACCATCACTGTCTCACTTCTACTCCTTGTATCCAACTTCATCTTGCCCATCTTACCCTTTTTTGCTCTCATAATGAAGATGGGGCCTCTTAACGCTCCCAAGTCCTGCCCAGCCTTTCTAGATAAACCTTGTTCCACTTTCTTCTCTTGTATTCTACAGTTGTGCATAGCCAGGTGCCACCTCTCACTTTTGAGCATCCAGTTTCCCTCCAGCTACAAGGCTCAGGACAACTTTTCTGCCCAAATACTTCTCTAGTGCCTTTTCTCTTCCGCCACACTCAACTAGCATTCTGTTCTTCCTTTAGCTCTCATCTCAAGGCTGTTTCCTCAAGTGAACCTTCTGCAATCTCTCTACCCATGGATCCCCTTTCCTTGTAACAGCCAATATTCATTATGTGTGCTTTTATATGCCTTATACAAACCATGGCACACAAAAATAGGCATAGACTTTTTCCTTTAAGAAAAATGCTATATTATTTGTATTATTTTGAAGGTTTCTTCCCTATGTAACAATAGAAGCCACAAGACAATCTCCAGTTTGACATATATAACTTATTTTAATGTATTTTTCTAACAATTGTAAAGTATTTCATCATATATATAGTATGCAATATATGTACAGTAATTTTAAAGAATTTCCATGGTAACGAGTTCAGTTTATTTTTGGTTTTTTATTTTATATTAGGGAACAATGCAATTGTGCAAAAAATATCTCTGAACAAATTTCTATACATTCTGGTGCTTATGTTTCTGTAGGCCCAGTCCCTAGATATAGCTATTGTTTGATAAACATATGCATGTATTTTGAATTTCAACAGTACTAACTTCTTTTCTGCAAGTTATAGCAGGTTCCTTGTCTACCAGGCACTTACGAGGATTTTATTTTCCTAACACCTTCACTAATGTTGCGTCCTCCAATGCTTTTAATGTTTGCCCATCTCTTGACAAAGGATACCTTCTCATTGTTCTTCTAATTTGCATTTCCTTGACTATATCTGAAGCTGAGCATCCTTCTGCACAAATATTGTTTTTTAAAATTTTTTTTATTTTACTATTGTACTTTTTATTTTAAAGGAAATAAAACAAAACAATAAAATATAACCAAATAAAACAGTGAAAACAATATCGGATTTCAAAAACAAGACAGATAGAATTGTTTTGATAACAAAAATACTCCCTTTATCATGGGACCTTAACATGTTAATTTATGGGAGAGGTGGAGATGTTTTGATCGCATACTCTGCCCTTGAAAATGAAGTCACCCCTATGTTCTCAGTTGCTCTCCAGTGAGTTTGGTTATTTACCTTTTGCTATTCTGCCCTTTTGTTTGCAGTAGGTTTTGAGAGTTTTAGTTTCAAGGTATTTGATGATGATGGCAGTGGGTAAAATGTTCTCCCTTATCTATAAGTGTCTCTCTGTCTCTTCACTTTCAGATACCACCCAGATGAACAATGCAGTACCCACTTCTCCTTTGCTCCAGCAGATGGGCCATCCACATTCGTATCCCAACCTGGGCCAGATCTCCAACCCCTATGAACAGCAGCCACCAGGAAAAGAGCTCAATAAATATGCCTCCTTGAAGGCAGTTGGTAAGGCCTCTGCATGGATCACTGTTTTCTTTCTCCTCCCTCTTTTCTCTGTGTTCTCTTTCTAAACTTCTTCCTCTCTGATTTTTGCTACCTCTTTGTCTCTCTCTACCTCTCCTTTTATATTGTTTTTCTCCGCTGTTCTCTTTTTCTCTTTGTCCTTTTCTTCTGTCTATCTATCTATCTATGTATCATCTCTCATCTGGGCTTCTTTATATGAGACCCAGGTTATTGAGAGCCAAAGTCCCTTAGCTGCTTTGTCTGCCTACGTTCAAGTCCTAGTTTAAACTTTGCTGTAAAAGGCAGTGTAGCAGGATAACAGACACATGTCGGATAAGATTTGTTTCCTGGGGAGGAGGATCTGGATGCTCAATGTAGTGCCATTGACACTCAAACCCTTTCAGTATCATTTATCTGTCCTAGTGAATTCTTAGGAACCCAGACATGAAATACAGGTCTCTGAAATGCCTTGCCTTCTGGTGGATAACACCTTTCACCTACGCAGCCCATCCAGTCTCTGAGGGGTTAGTATGCAATGCATATTCCTATCCCAGGCAGCCTCTGATATTCTGGATTTAAATATTCTCTGGAGTAGGTACCTGGAGCTACCATAAATTACATCTTTGCCAAGTGTGCAACATTGTGTGAGATCTTTACTCAGGCTGCCTCATTGATCCAAAGAGGAAGACACACATTATCCCGATTGTTGGGTAGGAAATGTACTCGAAGAAGCTGATCTAACTTATCCCACATCAAACAGTGGAGGGTAATAGAGCTGAAATTGAACCTGTATATTTTTATCACTCCAGATCTAAGAGTCCTATCACTGCCTTGGTTCTTTGTAGCTCATTGTCCACTCATACTTGAGGGAGAGTGACAGAAACCTTGACAGTGACCAAGGATTTGAAGTTTGCTTCTAGAAGAGTTCCACTGGATGGGAGCAGTAGCCACATTAGTTACTGATTCCTGATTTGTGATTGGCTGTGGCAACCTCTGATTTTCCTAAGCAAGTGTCTTTTGCTTGTGGATATAAATTACTAGGATCATGTGCAAAAAAGGTCAAATATACCTATTCCCTAGCCCCATTTTAAATCTTTAAAAATGTTAAAGATTTTAACTGATCCACTTAAGGATGAGATTCAATATTGAGCATTTTTACTGAGCTCCCGGGTGCTTTCAAAGTGAAGCCAGTGAAGCCAGGGTTGAGAGCCACTGATTTAAGCTACCCTAGCAGTCCATCCAGGAAAACCAAGGCCCATCTTAAGTGCTTGCTCTAACTCCCCCTTCCAAGTATTTCACTTTTCCCCTACATCCCTATGCGTTCTTTTATATTTGTTTGTTTGGGTTTTGGTACTAAGGATCAAACTCAGGCCCTTATGCTTGCCAGGCAGGCACTTGCACCACTGAGCTTTATACCTGACTCTCCTACACATTCTTCATGTAGAGGGAAGTCCTCTTCTTTCCTTTTCACTGTGCCCTGTGAGTTTTTTTCCTCCTTGTCTCAGAGGAGATATTTTCAAGCCAATCTTTCTATTGTATCTGTCCCTTCTTTTGAGTTTATTCTATATAGAGCTGAAAAGAGCCAAACAGATATAGGTTCAAGCCCTGACCCTGCTAATTTCATGTGACCTTAGGCAACACTTAGGTCTCAGTGTGCTAGTCTGTAAAATGGGCAAAAAGGTGCCAATGAAGGTAAAGCAAAATGACATTTTATGGTATCTATATCTATCTATTTATCTCTATATATATTTTTGCTGATTCTGTCTCAGAATGTTCTCAGATCTCCTGGAGAGTTCTTCTCAATTATCTTAAATGTTTCCCTTTCAAATAGAAAGAAGAATTGACTGTGAGCGTCCACAGTAATAAAACAATTCACTTTTGCTGCAATTTTATTATATTAATAGATTATCCTAATTATATGACTCCTTCTGCTCTTTGGATGTTTGTAAGGTTTATTCATTTTTTAAAAATTCTCAATAGTTTTGGTTTGTGAGAAACTCTGGGCAAGTAAAGACCTCACAATCCTCTTTTCTTTCTCCACTGCCAAGCCCTATATTAGAGATGGGATGGAGATGCTTGTTGATTGACTTTGGAATGAAATACCCTAATTCTGTTAACTAACTCCAGAGCCCAGAGTACAGGCACTACCTTGTGTCCATGAGGCTTGTGTTAACCATGGAATATAAACATCAGATTCATGAAGGAGGCACAGGAATGCCTCACATCAGGCCAGGCACAGACTAGGTGATTACAAGTCTATCTTTAGTAACTCGTATACCCCATCTCCTAGGACTTCGAGATGGAATCACTGAAAGAGGGATTGAGCCAAATTTATAATAGCAAGGTCACAGGTGGACATAGGCTTTTCTAAATCTGGAGCTTTGTGTGGCATTATCTACTAGTTACTCATGTTTCATTCATTATTTTCATGCCCAACTCACTATGCCCCAAAAGTATAGATTTCCTCTCTTCTATATTGTATGTTTTCATAGCATATGCAGCCTAAGGATGTTCAAATATACTCTGATATTACTAGGGAGAGGTGAAAGTTGCTGCCCAAGAGAGCAAGAATTAGGCATCTTCACTGTGATGTAACTGTAAAGGACTTCACACACTATTTGGTGGCCTGCCTACTTTTCTGAGCTCTGAAGTTCAGTGATAAATGGCACCTGCTGTTGTATTTGATTCCTATTTAGTTATTAAAAAATCAGCATAGATGTTTTTCTTTTTCTTTCAGGACTGGTCATGCTGTTCTATGCAGTTTATTTCTTCTACTTAGGCTTAGAATCTTTCCCCCTGCCAATACTCAGTAACTCTTTGGGTAAATAACAGTGAGATATTCCAACAGAGCTCCTTTATACTCTCCAGGATTTATGCAAGTTTCTGATAGATAACAAATATCTGCAAAGAACTTGAAATTAAATTTGCAATATGGAAATCTACTTGTCACTCTTTATGTAACCCTTTGTTCCACAAATTAGGGACTCCTCAAATGTTTATTGAATGAATGAGCCTATCTTTGACAAGAATCAAAGAGTAGCTTAGTTATAAGAAAGCATTCTTATATCTTCTAGAAAACTGAAGCATCTCTCTTGTCCAAACCACCCTGGACATGGTTAATGTAACATTCTTCTTCTTTATCCTTCTTTCAGATAACTGTAAGGTATTTGGGTTTTAACTGAGGTCTCATAGATGGCCTTATGAGCCTCCATCAAGTGGAGCACCAGTTTTGAAGCAGGGTAAAGAATGGCTTGACCCAATGGTTACCCTGGAGTCCAACATCTGCCTGCATCAGTGAACTACAAATCCTATAATTAATGTTTTTTCAAGGGTTCTTTATTAAGGCATAATGTGATCATGGTGTGAATGATGAAATGCATTTCATTAATGAAATCATTGCCACCCAGGAGAGAAGTTGTTTAAAAATGGTTTGCTGTTGAAAGCTCTGTAACTTCTCATAACTAGACTCATTTCCTGAAAAACTTTAAGGAATAAGGGAGAATTAGCCTCTACGGATTGTTACTAAGTTCAAAATGTACCTCTGGAAAATAAATTTCTCATGTACAATTTAATATCCAGAAGCTGAGGTTTATAATCCAAAGCTCCATGTTGGCTCCACCTCTGGCCTTCCTTAACTGTATGACATTGAGCCAGTCATTCAGTGCTTGAACTTTAGCTTCCTCATACGGAAAACAAGCCAAACAAGCCAAACTATATGGCCCCAAAACTCCATTCCTATTTAAAAATTTTAACACTAACAAGTAAACAATTCCATTCATTGTAGTTACTGAAATACCTGTGGGTCATTGCTGATTTCCATTTGCTCACTGCTAATGCTGCAGGATAAAAACAAAAACAAAAATAAATTGAAGAAAGGGTGTTAATTTTTGGTTGTTCCTGAGACAAATTCGCCCCAAACTCTGTTTTATTTCATTATTTTATTTTTGTTTGGTTGAGATCACCCTCACTCATGGTCACAAAGGGATGTTTTCTTTTTAAAACGCAGGAATCAGGGAATATATAGCATGTGACTGCTGAATGGTCTCTGTTCTCAAGAGGCTTGCTACTCAACTGTTGGTAAAAGATGAGCACACACTAGGGAAATGTCAGTGCTAACTGTCTAGAACTCTGCATAAGAAGGGGTGTTGGGTATGAATTATCATTCATTCAGCTTCATTCATTCATTCATTCATTCTCCAAACATTGAATCTGGTGTTCCTTGATTATAAGTTCCCGCTAAGGCAAGGACCAGGTCTATCTTGTTTGTCAATGTATCCTTGGAATATAGCACCATTTGGGGGTACCTAGTAAGTGCTTCCAACCTCTAACTGTAAAACCATTGAACAATACCATGATGTAGGTACCATATCAGGTCAGGAGCCCAAAATGGTCTGCAAGAAGACAAAAACATAGCATTGCTTCTGGATGATGGAATTGATCTGGACTGAGTATAGAACCCAGCTAAGACATTATCAAGGAATTGCAAAAATTATTTAGCTTCAATTCTCATTTTCCCTATCTGTAAAATGAAGATAATAATAATAATAATAATAATACACAGCTAATGACTTAGAAGGGTCAGTGTTATAACTAGCTAAAATTCTTACCCTGGCACTTAGTAAATACTGAAGTATATTAAACTCTCCAGACCACAGTCATTTGTTGGTTATATTATTCCTCTAATTTTCAAGATAGACTGGTATATTAACTTGCAGTTGCCCAGATTTCGCTTTTGAGGGAAGAGAAATTAGATCTGTATTCTTTACTTCAGTTTGAAAAAGACATAAATGAAAATTGGCTCACATTGTGGATGTGATCAAATAAGCAAGAAAAAAGAAAAAAAAAAGGAAATTGCTTTTCTGAGAATCCTAGTACTCAGCAGAGTCAGCCCAGACATCTCCACATTCTCCATCTATAGCCTGGACAATGAGGGTCTAGACACGTAAAATCCATGTAAGAAAGGTTTACAATCCATCAAAGAAAGGTTTCATTTCACTCAGTTGACTCACCTTACCAAGACTGCAGTGAGGGCTTAAACAGTTTGGAAACATTTTCCACCAAAGTTGAAAATGAGAAATGTGTCTTGTTGGAGATGCACCCAACATGTAACTAGAAGATTAGCTTAAGCGCTCTTGTTCCCTGGCCTGAGCTGTCCAGGTGATGGGTAGTTACAATGGGAGAGCCACCCACAGCTCTTTATGTCAGTCCCTTCCTTTCTGTTCCATGGGTTCATGTCCTTTTAATGAGCATTTTTCACCTAGTAAACATTTGCCTAATGTCCACTATTGTCACCAAGTACATAGTGGGGACTTAAGTATATGTTTGGTACCACATGTGCCATCTTATTAAAGGCCCTTATTGCCAATGAATTTATGAAAGAAACTTGTTACTGCTTTGTCAGAGCTAAACCCTGTCTTATGTTTCAGGGGCAGAAGTGATGAAGGAGTGGTTCCTGCCTTCGAGGCAAATAATGATGGGTTTGATTTGGGGGTGGGATGATGTCCTTGGAATCAGCGACTCAGGGACTGGTCAGTCTTGTGTCCACCACAGGAAGGTTTGGGGCCATATCACTATTTCCAGATGACCAGGGCTGAGGGAGAAGAAATGCCAAGTCACCCCAGGAAGATCCAACTTAATTTTAACTTCATCACTCTTTCCTGCCACACCCTTATGTGAGTGATAAGGGTGTAGGGTTCAGATCCCCAGAGGGACTGTGGCAATTTCAGTGTCCTTTGGTTGCCTCAGAGGCTAACCAGAAATGTTTAAATGGAGCTGGATTTGTGCTCTACAATCATTCAAGATCACTGACTGTTCTCTACATCTCCTTGTGGCTGACAGCCTGAACTGTCTCTGGAAATAATGCAGTCAGTGTTGAGTACTTGGACTTTCCAGGTGGATTCCTAAGGAAAAAAAAGGGGGAACTAGTAGGACTCAGTGATTAGTCAGTCCTCCAGCTAATGAGAGACCATTATGTGTTAAGTGACTCTGCTTTAAGTAAAACCCAATCTTACAGAAAAGGAACTTCAAGGGAAGAGGGAGGTATGGATGTGGTCCTTCTCAGCTTCCTTTATTTTATAAAACAGTCAACATGGGATTCTGTTAATAATATGAGATTCTCTGAGGCCTTGTTCAGAACACCTGAAAGGGAACTCAATTTGGAGAAACTGATTTATAACAAAAATTCTAGGAGACATCTATTCTGTAAAGCAAAGGATTACTCATTATGGGGTTCTCAACTAGCAAGCTTGATCCATTTAGTGTTTAGGGGAATTTCCATATTATAGGAAGAATTATCCCTTGGAGAAAATTGGATTCATGCACTTATTCAATAATAGTTTTCAAACATTGACTTCATGCTAGGCACTATGATAGCAAACTATCCCATCCAACACTTAAAATTATAACATGTGGAATCTGTCCCAAATTGAACTTGGAACTTGGATTTGGAATATGTTCCCCCTTGAGGGGGGTGGCTACAATAAAATAGGATCAAAATATGTCTCTTGTCATCAGAGTGTAGTCATTAGTGACTTCATATAACTGAAACATTCCTCTTTGTAGCTGGTTGAAATTATGAAACAGATTTACTGCCTAAGAATTCTCTCACCACATTACATAACTGAAAATATCTGAGCATTTTCAGGGGGCTTTCTGTGATCTTGTGTTAGGCATTAATACAGTTCTGCCTCGAGACTTTGCACACAGATACACAAGGAGTTGCATGTTCATACTCAGCTCCGCTCTGTTCCCTGGGTCCCCTGAGGGATACCCCTACTGGGCGCTCCAGCTGGGGCAGCAACAGCACTTGGGTATGGGAGCATAACAAACAGGACCTGCCTGGCACACAGATCAGCATCTCTTGATTGTCATTTTTTTAGGAAATTCTGATGGTGACTGGACAGTGGCGACACTTAAGTCACCAAAAGGTACTGTACGGCCTTTTCTGCCTCTTTTGTCTAGGTGTTGTCAAATTTAATAAATAATGAAGGAACAGAGAGTCCTGGTGTCTGTATACGACCCAGTGTGATTTGTGTCTGCCTTGGGCGATATCTCTAAGTTTCAATGTATAGGTGTTTGTGTGTGTGTGTACATGTGTACATGTTTATGTGGGCTTGGGTATGGTCTGTGTATGCTCTGGGCAGTTTTTGGACTATGTGCTACCTCTTGTTTCTAAATATTTGTTGCCTGAAGGGAAATTCTTCTACCAGAAAACATCCCAGTTAAGAAACACAGAAATTTTGCCACAGAAATCTACAAAAGCAAAATGGTATAGCACAGGGTAAATTAATGTGGGAAGCATGACTTCTGATGGAGAGGTTAATGCAACCATGTCATTGACTAAAATTTTGGGGAATAATTAGCCTTCTAGGGAAAAGATTGCTACTTTTTACTTTCCTAGGCAGAATAGTGAGGAGAAAGACAAGGAGTTAGCAGACTTGAATCTGTGAGGTAACTGGCTGGGGGACTAGGCCACGTGGTAGCTATAATTAATGAACTCCTTACTGTGTGTCAGAGCTCTGGTCCTTCATATCCATTTTGTTACTTCATTTTTCAGTGATTTGAGTCTGTAGGCATTGTCATTCCCATTTAGAGACACAGAGGTCTGAAGAAGGATAAATTATGCCTGTGTAAAATCACACAGCTAGCTGCTAATAGTTTCTCTGCAATTTGAACTCAGGACTGTCTAATAGCTAAGTTACTTTTTATTAAGGGGAAATGGGAGCAGCTCTTTTCTGGAAAGACCAGAACTACTTCTAATTTTTCGTCCTTTGTGTTTTCCTGGGTTCAGTAATAGAAAGAAAGCTGCTGACCCAAGGAGGTGGAGGTAGAACTATTGAATGACCCTGAGCTGAAGGACAAAGCACAGCTCTCTGCAGGGTATTGGTATGTCCATTTTGCCTTCTCAAAAGAGCGTTCTGACTTCCAAGTGGAGAATGATTAAGGAAAGTGGGCTGCAATTGGGGACATCTCAGAGGCTTTTGCAGGCAGGTGGTGACCTGCAGTGGGGTGGGTGGAAGGTGGAGTAGAGGGATAACTGAGAGGCTGCAGAGTGCATGAGTGTGTGGGTATATTGGGGAAGAGCAACCAAAAGATTTGTGGTTCTCATATTTGAGCTAATGCTGCTGGTCTGGGGTCATACTTTGAAAATCACTGCAGTAGAGAAATCATTCTGGGAGACAAAGACATTTATATGAGGTCTCTAGATTTTTTTTTTTAATGAGGTTTACAATTCTGAAGAAAGGAGCTTAACCAGGACCCTAGAGGCTCAGAAACACCTGGGTTTTGGGATGGAGGTTTGGGTGGGAGGGAATAATATTCCACAGTGAGAAAGAGAGCTCTAGATCCACATGTTTAATGAGAATCTCCCGGCTACCCAGTTGCTGTCTAGATAGAGACAGATTTTCAGATCTTGCATTAGATAATAATTGTTCATATGTCAAAGTCCATTTTTAGAAATGCAAACACAATTTGGAACATGACAGACCTACTAATTTGAGAGGCATAAATTTTTTTTCCTCCCCTGTGAAAAACAAAGCCATTAGGATTCCGTGACATTTGGAGGCAGTCCGCATCCCTGTCCTTAGATTTGCCCATTGTCAGATACATTTAGCAAACATTTCAGGCCAGGTCAAAAGCAAAAGAAGAAGAAGAAGGAAGGAAAGGAAAGGAAAAGAAGAGAAGAGAAAAGAAGAGAAGAGAAGAGAAGAGAAGAGAAGAGAAGAGAAGAGAAGAAAAGAAGAGAAGAGAAGAGAAGAGAAGAGAAGAGAAGAGAAAAGAAAAGTATTTTCTATCCACACTAGGCTAACTTCACTTGTCCGGCTAAATGCTTCCTTATTTATTTTGCCTTGTCTGGAGAAAGGTAGGGGAAAGAGCTCCAGAGGCCAGGCCCAATTTTCTTTGAGGTCATTGGTCTTTCTGTAGTGTTATGTACTACCCTTCAGATCCTGAGATAAGATAAATTATAATAACAAAGTTGGAGAGTTTTGCATATCCTTCCATTTGAAGAGGAAAAACCAAGTTGACTCAAATTCCATTGACTCAGTCAGTTTGGACTCAAATTCCCCTGAATTCTAATTCTGGATCCATCATTTACTAGTCTCCTTTAAGTAACACAAATCATTCAGCCCCTCTAAGCTCCTGTTTTCTGACCTGAAAAATGCAGACAATGATACTGCATACCTCCTAGACCATTCAGAAGATGAGATAATGTTTAAAATACATGTCAAAGTATATAGCATAACGAAAGTGGTAAGTGCATACAGGGCATTATATTATTTTGCCATTACTATCAAGTCAGCAAAATTCCTTGACTTCTCAAAATTCTCTGGAAAACTCCATTTATCCCATTATTTCCCAAGCATTGTTGACATCTTATCTCTCTTCTCTTAAGGCAAAACAGTTAACATTTTAATATGCAATAGCCCAAGTGTTGCTAGGGGCTCACTTTGAGAACATTAAGCATTAACTAGGAAGTAGATGAGGAGAGGGTGTCACATGGGGAGTTTGTATGAGAAAGAATAGCTGTGAGGACAAAATCCTGCAGATACAAGTTTCTTAATGCCATCTGCATTGACTATGACCATGAAGAGAATGTGTCTGCCAGGACAAGAACTGGCATTTCACTCCTTTGCATTGTCTAATTTCACTACTTAGGGCTTCCTGTGCAAGTTGCCCCCTGATGGTCACCTCTGTTAATCCACCTGGACCCAGCCCTGGTAACTTCTGTTTATTTGTTTAAAATCTATTGAGAGAAGACGTCACTTTAGGCCCAGCAGATAGTCTTTAATGAAGCATGTCTTTGGGAATCGCTTTATTTTTTCAGAATGAATCTGAACTACCTGAAGCCTCTCTGAAGC
Organism: Dolichotis patagonum; assembly: GCA_004027295.1. Lineage (NCBI taxonomy): Eukaryota > Metazoa > Chordata > Mammalia > Rodentia > Caviidae > Dolichotis > Dolichotis patagonum. Next base: position 68,984 of record PVJX010003726.1, read on the forward strand.
CCTGAACTTGGGGAAAACTATGATACTCTGATTAAATTGGTGAAGTTCTACATGGAATCAGCCTGCTTACTAATTCTCAAGCCACTCCTGTGCTGAAAACTTCCATTTCTACCACTATTGAAATACAGGCAATCAGAACATCCACTCTGCACTGGGTTTGAGGGGAAAATTGTTTGAAGTGATACAAGTAAACGTCTTAGCACAGGGTTTGGTATACAGTTGGTGCTGAACCTGCATAAAAGAGGGTTGTGCTTGCATAATTTCCATTCATCTCTGCTTCAGAGATTATTCTTAATGATAATGAGAGAGTCTTTCAGAAATAATACACTGCACTCTTCTGCTGTTATAAGCAAGGAAATTGAGACCTCCTGAGAAAGTGAGGTTGCCTAACGTTACACAAGAAAATTACACTACAGCAGTACCCTGAAGAAAGTCTTCTTAGACCCCAAGGAAAGGCTTAAGGACTTGATTCAAAATCTCCAGAGATGCAGGATACAAATGTAAATCCTGAGGCTACCCACTCCTAAGGACTTGAAACATTTGAATATGGGGTCTAGGATATTCACTTTTAAATGCATCTCCTGCATTATTCTCATGTACGTTACAGTTTAAACTTATCTTTTTCTAATACCCAAACTGAAATGCTGACACGGTTTGTTCTAGAGCCCCAATTCTCACAGCATCCTGCCCAATATGAATATTTTTGATGTTTGCTAAGATAAAACAGATTTCCTAGTAGTCATTTGAACTGGGCCACAGCTGGAAGATAACACCATCAGAGGTAGACTGTCTTAAATTTAGTTTCCTGCTTTGCCACTCATTAGCAGTAACAGAGCAACTTGATAGACAAATTATTCACATCACTGGGCTTTAATTCCTTCATTTTTCACATGGAGTCATATTGCCTGGTCATCTTTTCTCAAGGGAATTTGAATGTGACGATGTAAGTGAAATAGCTGCAATGGTATCTTTCCCATAGTAGTGTCTCAAAAAATCTTATCTCTTACTTTATCCTAAGAAAATGGATGTATCCCTGTGAGAATCGTTTTTTCCATGGGACTCCATGGGAGGTACAAGGCAATAGAAAATATGTAATTGGGTTACAGTTCCATTGGAGTGCACACATCCTACAGACCATCCTGGGGGAACACTCACCTAGAGGCTGCTTCAAAACATTACTTCATGAAATTCTGGCCTTTGCAATTTCCTGATTTGGGTTATTGGTTTGGTAGTGAGCCGTAGAATATAGAGCAGGAGGAGGATAGGGGGTGATCGAGGTGATATTTTTTAATAAAAATCAAATCCCACCTGCGCTTGTGAAAGCACACAGCAAGCACTGTAGCTTTGACGGGTGTCCTTGCAAACCCATGGGGGCATGAAACGAGCTGTTGGAGAGGGTTCTTTCATTTTGAGAAAAGGCCATCACCTCAGGATTGCAATAAACATTTGACTGGTTTGAAAGCAAGTGCCTCTGAGTATAAGCCATCTAGACCCATTTATTCCAAAGCTACCTTGATGGATATCCACAGTACACATTAGGACTTAACATACATTTAGTTAATAAATTTTTAAATGAAGCTGGGCATACCATTTGAAATAAATCTTGTCTTTTCTAAAGAAGGACTGGAAAATAGAAAATCAGCCAGGTGAGTGTCAGGAGACCTACAGTATATTCTGGACCCAATGCTACTTCTACCCATGTGGGCGTATATTTTGATGTCTTAGTACTTGAGCTAATGTGGCCTATCATATAAAGTGGAAATTTTGTGATATAATTGTCATTTTGGTCCCTGTATTTCCATAAAGATCCCAGCTTTTTCTCTGGTTGGCTTTCCCTGTCATGTTCCAGTCTCTGAACAAATCATGACAGTGAAAGCAATGAAATGGGCTGTCTGTGGTCCCTGGGGAGAAGAGAAGAAGTATGCTGTCTAAACCACATGGCTTAAGAAGATGGGAAAGTGGATCCCACCTGAAAAGTGAGGACTCTTCCCGGAAGTAGGGTAAATGAATTATTTGTGTTTTTGTCAGTTATTTATTGCCACATAACATGTGTGACAAAGGACTTCATGTATTATGGCTTACAATTTATTGAGCTCAGCATTTATTCAGATCAGGAGTCTATGTGTTAGTGAGTTATGCTGATGTGGAATGTTCTACAAGTCTCAGGTGACTTCACCCATCTGTCTGGGAGTTGGCTGGTTGTTGGCTGATCTAGGCTGGATTTAGGCTGGAATGACTGAGGTGGCTCTGCTTATTCTTGAGTGTCATCCTCAAAGAAGAGAGCCAGACACTTTCTTGTTATGGCCAACGTGCAAGAGCACAACCAAAATCCAGCAAAATTCTGTTTGCATCATGTCTGCTAATATCATTACTCACATGGATGAACTTGGAATCCAGTGTTGAAGCAACAATAGCCTCTTTTTCTTTTTTCCCCCATGGAGAATTTTCAGAGGTGTGTAAAAATGAATATAGATATAGGGAAGTGCATAGAATTGATTTATGTAGTAACCTAATATAGGGTCTCAAATTTTACAGTGATCTACTTTGAGATGATTCATAAAGAGATACAGCAAAGTGGAAAATGACAAGTAGGACTAAGGAGTCTTATCCTTAATTTGCTTTATTTAAAAGTCACAAGTTGTATAAAATTTTGCCCATAGGGGTTGATCTGAAGACAAAGAACACAATGAATTTCTGAAAAGAAGTATTGCTATGTATGAATCAGCAACATAGTGTGCATGGAAAAGCAGCGAGTGAACATGCAGTTTCTAATAGGGCCCTGTTGTGTTGAGTACTGTGGTCAGCTGTGGCCAGAGTGTGAACCTCTGCACTTTTGTTCAGTAGCCTTTCTGGCCATGGCAGCTGCGTGGTCTAAATGCCTAAGGGAAGAGACAAAAGACTTGAGGTTTCAGAGAGCTGTCAGCAGCAAAGGACACACAGTGAGCTCCTGGCAGCCGCAACAAAGGTGGCTCATGGAACAGCCTGGACAGCACGGTGCAAAGACTAGCCCAGGCAGTTTTAGAATTCTCCCCAGCAAAGACAAACGGAAGACTTCCTGGCAGGAGCCTTTGGAGTTAAGACTAAAATAGGGCCAGGGTCTTGCACATCCCCTTTCTGGTTTCCTCTTAAGATGTGAATCAGGAAAGATATGGTGTCTCGTGGGGAGTGCCAGATACCTTGGGCTTCTTGGGGATCTGGTTCAAATGCACTTCTCTCTTATGTCTCTGCATCAGAGACTCAAACCAGGGGAAACTGGGCTAATTCACCATAAAGACACATCTTTCCATCTCCTCCAGCCCCTCTCCTGCCTGGGAAGCTCAGCATTCTTCCTGCCTTTCTTGTTTCTCCCTGCTGAGATAGCCTCAGGAACCTGCCCAGCTTGGATTTCGAAAGAAGGGAAAATGTCTGAATATTTTATTAATAACATGAACTATCCCCCTTTTACTTTTAATTTAGCTTGTGAAGGAAGGAAAGAAAAGGCAGAGAGACAGAAATTATTTCTTTATAAATTAGAGGAAATATGACATTACCAAAGGTTACATACATGCATTGGAATAAAAGAATGTATTTCTCACTCATACAATAGTTCCAAAGGGAGTGGTCCAGGTTGGTGGGGCAGTTGCACAACAGTGCTCCCTCAGGGCCTCCATTCTTGTTGCCCTACAATCCCCTATGGTGTTATCCTCTTCCACATTGTTACAATTGGTTGCTGTCATAAATCATTCTAGCCTTTGGGAAGGAGAAAGAGAGGACACTCACTCAGGACAGCAATTTTCTTTTAAGCAAGTAAGGTGAGATGGAAATTGGAGGCATTACTTTTGCCAGCATTCCATTGATAAGAGATCAGTCATTGATGAGAGATCAGTCACATGGCTAAATTTATCTTCCAAGAAGGCTCAGGAGTCTAGTTTAGAATCAGATGAAAACATACACAAGAGAAAGAGTAGAAAAGAGGTGACCCAGAAGATAAGTATGGAAGATACAACCACCTACACTATCTTACAGATGAGGTTATACATTTAAGGAGTCCAACTATTTGCCATGAACAATGTTGTGAGCCTTTATATACCTAGTCTCATGTACTTCTCCACTGCACTGTGCAAAGTAGATTTTATTACGCTCATTTTATATTCATTTTATTTTCTAACAAAGACATCAATAGCAGCTGAAATCTATTGAATGCCTACTGTTAGGCAAGGTCATTGGCACAAATTACTCTTTATGGTTCTTTTCAGTACTCTCAACCACCATACTATATAGGCTATGTTATTTTATTTTTAATTTTATGGATAAAACTTTGCTTAAGGTCTCAAGGATAGAAGGGGGAGAGCTAGAATTTAAACCCATTTCCAACTGCTTTCAATGTTCATGTTCTTCCTCCTATATTGTAAAGAAGATTTTATAGTCACTAAAATCAGATGTATGTATTTTCAAATTCTGTTTGTGCACTGATGAACTACACCCTTCAAATTCTCAGCGCCATTAATTCCTCTTTCTTTCTCAACATTTCCCTGCATTGATGTCTCCCCTTTTAAAACTGGAGGTTGTACTGTAGCTCTCAGGACCCTTGTGTGAGATTCAGAGTCAATACTTTGGGTCTTATCATCATCAAAAATGATTTCAGCTCTCTGAAAGGCAGGGCAGGGGCAGTGAAAACACATGGAAAAATACTGATGATTATCTCAAAATATGATCTTACTTTATTGTCATGACAATTGTAGCTACTCTGACATAGAAGGCCAACTAAATGAGATGATACATGGAAAAGTTCTCTGAGAGTTCCCAGCCTGGAGAGAGGGTGAAGAAACCTTGTTGTCCTTTCAGTTTCATGACAAGCATGGAACTCTTTTATGTCATGCAGCTCTGGGGGAAGAGGCCATGTTCCCATTTGTGTCCAGCCCTTGCCAGCACACCTCAGAAAATTCTGGAATACATACCTTTCATAATGAAGTAACCAACTGAAGGCTGGAAGAAACAGAGCCTGGCAGGGAGAGTCCCATGTCACTCCTAGCACCTTTTTCCTATCTCAATTTAGGAAGAAAATCATAAATGTATTTGATCTTGTTAGCGATAGGTATTGGAGTCTCATTAAACTTCTGGTTGTGACATGTTTATATTTGCTTTTGAGAACAGATGAACATGTGTACCTCAGTCTCTGATGTTTTGAAAGAAAGAATCAAAAAGAATATTTTTCTGCATTATTTTCACCCCTATAGTTTTGAGGGCATATCACCCTTAACATAGACCCTTGTGAAACAGTCATCTTCTACAATGCAGACAAAGGGTTAAATGCATGGTCTGTGCTGTGGCCATAAAGTCTAGCAGTGGAGCCAACTGTTGTGGTTTCAAATTCCAGATCCATCACTTGAACAATTTGCCAAGTCTCTCTGAGACTCACTTTCCCTACTTATAAAATTAAATCAGTAATAGCACTTACCTCATTAAGATGCCTAGAGTATTAAAAGAGGTAGCGAATGTAAATTCTCTACTAGAGTACCTGGAATATAGGACACACTTAATAAAGGTGAGCTATTCCTCAGTTTTCCACTGATTAGAGTAGGGCAATAGGTAGCGAGACCATGTAAACATCCAGCCTTCTGCTATACCTAGTCTCTTTAGCCTCCCCATGTCCCTATTACCTGATTTTATTCTGCCCTCCTTCCCCCAGACGAGTATGCTAAAGATTATCTATGTCTGTACAAACTTCCAGGCAAATATAAAGTATAATACACCTCCCTGAGAAATAAAGTTCTTTAAATCTCTGGCACTTGAATTCCAAGAAAGATCATTCAGTCTCCTGATGACTAGACAGTAAAACCTCCTGCCAGTTTCCAATATATTAGAGAATAGCATAGCAATTTAAATATCTTCAAGTCTTTCCTTCATTAAATACATATTACTTTACTCCAACTATGTTTCAAGCACAAGCTAGATGTCAGGGAAGCACTAGTGAGTGAAACAGATATAATCTCTGCCATAGGTACAGCCTATGTTCTAGTCAAGGTGCACAGATAATACACAAGTAACTAAGAAAGATAATTTCATATAGTAATATAGGCATAAACACAACTGGTGGAGAGTTTCCTTTTGGCCTTCAGGAGAGGTCATCTGAGGAAATATCCTTTGGCCAGAGAACCAAAATGACAAGGAGAATTTTGACCATAATGAAAAGCAGGAATGAACTCCAAAGGTCCTGAGATAGTGACAAGCTTATGGACCAGAGAGTTATCCAATATACTTGGTTGGATGATGTCTCTCCAAATCTATGTTCACTCACAACCTCAGGTTGTGAATGCATGCAGAAGTAAGGTATTTGTGAGTATAATCAAGTAAAAATAAGATAATAGTGGATTTTCGAGTTCTTATCCAATGGCTGATATTTTTACAAGAGAGAAATTCGGGAACACACACACACACACACACACACACACACACGAGAAATGGCCATGTAAAACCTGAAGCAGTGATGGAGCAGTGGAGCTACCAGACAATGAATGCCAAAGGTTGCTGGCAACAAACAGAAACCAGAAGAGGTAAAGAAGGATCCTCCTCTAGAGTCTTCAGAGGGGTGGTGGTCCTGCTAACACTTTCCTTAGGTGAAACTTCTGACTTCCAGAATTATAAAAGAATAAATTTCTGTTGTTACAGCAATGGTATTTTGTTGCAGTGGTGATGAGTTCCTATCAGTATGGAAGGAGGGAGAGTGGACAAATAGCCATAGTCTGGGTTATACAGACTTGAGACCAATGCAAAGAATTTGATGGGAAGCTTAATTGCTGCAGTCAAAGACAGACAGATGAAGAATGGTGAAAGTTTAGTTGGGAGGGTATCACTTATCAGGTGAAATCTATCACCTAAGAGTCAAGAGTATCACCAGGTGGGAATGAGCTGTAGGAAGCCTCTTCAAGAGATCTTTGGCCCAAGGAAAGAAGGTAGGTGGCAGACCACCTGCAGAACCCCTCAGACATGCAGCTTGTTTTGGAAACTGGTTATTACCTTGAAGCTTTCTATTTCCATGGAAGCAAGGCTCCATTCTGCCCTACACCTGTACAAGTGTCTGCTGCTAATTAAGAGAGAGACAGATGGAGGAAGGTACAGTTTAATTTTGCAGCCCTGGTTCCTTCAAGGCAATTAGGCTCACTGGTAGGAAAGTACCTTTTTTCTTTCTTTCTCCCTCTTGTTTAAATGAAGAAAAATCAAAACTGAAGAGGACCAGTGTTGAAAGGCTCACACATCTGTTTCCTGTCGGCTTGTCAGCCATCTGCCTACAAGGTACTGGGGGCTGATTAGGTTAATGCATTTATTAATGGGGCTTAAAAGACTGTTCAATAAATCTGTTATTTCTTTCACAAAGAGCTTTTTAATATACTAAGACAAGGACCACAGTGCACAAAGCAGAGTCACCAGGTAAACAGGTCTTCAGCCTTGTCTGGCTCCAAATCAGAGCAGAACAGAAAATACTGTGGGAGAGGGTTTTATGAAAATTGCATTTCCAGGTGGTACAAATGGTTCACCCACCCAACCACCTACCACCTTCCAGTTGTTGACATAATCTTGAAAATATACTCTTTGGAGAGTGATTTCCTGCCTAAGGCACCCAAATCTGTGCTTTGTGTCTCTAAAAACACATGATAGTTCAATGAATAGAAATGTCAGATAAATAGGTGTTAATGACACCATCTTGCATACAGAACACTTGATGATTAAAAGATTACTTTCTTCACTCTACCACACAGATACACTTTCAAAGCTACCATACTTCTTACTTCAGGGATTGCTGTTGTGTATCAGTTATATGCTGCTGCATAACAAATGACCACAAAGCTTTACATGGCAAACAATTATTGGGAATCATGATTCTAATTCAGCTGGGTTAGTTTAGACTGGATTAGTTGGCTGCTTTTGGTAGAGTTTGCTCAGTATATGAAATCAAATGAGAGGTGGGCTGATGGCTGTGTTGTTTAGGGTGACCTTACTGGATATGTAGCAGTTTGAAGGCTGGCTGCTGACTGTGGTATACATGGGTAGCTGGCCTGTGGATTATTCCTTTGCATGGAGGGAGAGTTTCAAACAGTTAATATCAGAAGCTGTTACAATCTACTGGTCAAATCCAGCTACAATTTGGCTAGCTTCGTGGTGTGGGGAAATAGAATTTACTCCTGGATGGGAAGAGTTGAAAAGTATTATGGCCACCCTTGCACTATACTACATGATTTTGTTTCTCTTTCCCTTCAAATCTCAGTTTAAAAGATACTTCCTCAAATCCTCTTTGTATACGTTCTCATAGAATAAGCTGAGCACTCAGCAAACATGGTGAGTGGAAATAAGAGGAAAGGGATGAAGGAAAAGAGGGCATATTAGTTTAGGTGAATGCCTCCTTTGCCTAGTAGGTTGCACAAATGTCAGTTGACTTTAATACAGTGGTTCTTTTAGAACACAGGAAGTAGCAAAATATATGTATCAAAGTTACTGTATTCTAAGAATTGTCCCATATAGCTTGTATGTCTCATGTAAATGTGAGAGTATTTAATATTTACCCCATTTCACATCTAAGGGGTTAAGTGGCATCCCCAAGGTCTGATTCCAGAGCCTGTGGACTTTCTTGTCCACTTCACTTTTACTTCACATGCCAAACACATTCAGTTTCCAAAGAGCATCCACTACCTGGCTCACTTAAGAAATCAACTCAAGTTTGAGTATGGAGGAAGGTATGAGTTCTCCATGTAAGACTCGATGTTTCCTCCTAGTAAAGCTTCTCCCCACTCCACATGATATAGCAAGAGTTGAATGCAGCTGTGTCAATGTTTCCTTAGAATTTTCTGAGAGATATCAGTCCTCCTATCACCTGTGTCCAATTCATAATCAGTTTTATCCATTTGTCAGAAATTTGAATCTTTGAAACTTGCGCTGGGAAAACATTAGCTTGGTGTCTGGAAATAGGAACCTGGAAATGAATGATTCTGAGTCATGTCTGAGCATGTAACAAAACTGAGTGAGATTTTTAGTAAGAGATGAATGGGAAGGAAGTGGGAAAGGAGATTCCTTATCTACATTGCCCTGATACAGTTCTCTATACTCTCACAGTATTTTGCTCATAAATGCACTAATTGAATATTTATTGAATACCTACAGTAGGTAGGAACTAGGCTGGATACTGCTTAAACAATAGTAGTTGATCTTGAGGCCTTCATAGACAAATGGAGACAACTTGAGGCTCTCCTCATTAGTGAAATAAATAAGAATCATATTTATAAATACCACATTGTATCTCTAGTGTAAAAAAGTATTAAGAAATATAGGAGTAATAAAACCCAAAATGTGTAATTGCTATTGTAAAAATGAGAAGAAAAGAAAGTGCCCTAAAGGATATAACTGCATGTGTGTTTAAGTGTGTAGGATTGATAACCATATTACCAAGTTTTTGTTGGATAGTTGAACAGAACTGTTTGCAGTCTCACTGTTTATATGTTCACCTTGTATGCTTTACTTTTGCAACTTGAACAACTATTTTTAAGAGAGCAATATGTAATTTATCAACTAGTGATTTCTTACTATTTTTTTGAAATTACGTATTATTTCTACCCTTTTTCTGTTTTTGTTTTTTTTTCTTTAAATAAAATTAAAAAAAAACAATAGCAGTTGCAAAGCAGACCTTACCTTGCCTTCGTGAGATAGACAACAATGAATAAACTGCATAAATGTGTTGAAGCAGCAGCTGTGATGAGTGCTGTAGGGAAGAGTCTGTCATAGAGGGATCTGAGTATTTCAGATCTCCTGGAAGGGAGAGGTACCTGAGGATGATGGGAATGATTTAGTAAGTCACTTGTCTTTAGTTGTTTATAAAATTTTGTGCTGGTAGTGTGATAGACACTGGAGCCATTCCTATGGTTCAAAACCCTAGCTTTGTATTAGAGTCACCCTGAGCTTATAAAATTCTGTGTTGGAGCCACACCCTGATTAAATAGATTTGGAGAGGGGTCTGAGTATCTGCATACTTGAAGAATGGCCCCATGTGATTCCCGATCATGTATTGCTAAGATTGAAACCGTTGAACCACGCAGATGGAAAGAATATTCTCACTCTCAAAAAACTCACCCTAGTGGAGAAATATATCTGACCATGGAGACCTCCAGTCGCGTAGTCGGTGATATGGAGACAGCAGAGGTGGCTGAGGGAGTTTGGGGGAATCAGGTTCTAAAACATGAGCAACAGTGAGCCTTGTAGAAGTGAGTGAGGATGATACCCTAGCCCATAGGTACAGTTCTTAGAACAAGTCAGGAACCCTGCTACACTCATGAATCTGGTTAGTTTTGTGTAGCATGTGCTATGTATAAAATTGTATGTAATTTGTAGGATTATTTGGTTACTATCTTTGTGGCCCTAGTAGAATGTCCACACTATAAGGACAGGGACCACTGTCTGTTTCTGACTCTCCCTTGTATTTCCAGTGTCTAGCACAAGGCTGAGGACTATCTGATGAATAATTAAATGACTGAGCAAGGGGCCTGAAGGAGTTTTGGTAGGCTGTGACATTAGTCCTTCATCTTAGAACTATGCTTTTGATTGCAGCATGAAGAGTGAGCTACGAGAGGTGAAACATGACAGCAAGGCCAGTTTGGTAGCACAATTAGGCCGCTGTTCAGAAACGGTATCAGAGCACCCCTGTAGCACTCCGGAAGGCTGAGGCAGAAGGTTCAAAGTTTGAGTACAACCTGGGCAACTTAGTGAGACCCTGCTTAAAAATGTTAAAAAATGTTTTTAAAAAGGACTGGGGGGGATGTAGACTGGTACAACCACTGTGGAATTTTTTCCTCAAAAATCTAGGATTAGATTTGATCCAGCTATACCCATTCTGGGTATCTTCTCAGAAACATTAAAAACATCATACCATCGCAATATACACATACCCATTTATAGCAGCATAGTTTGAAATAGCTAAATCTTGGAAACAACCAAATGTCCATTACCCAAGGAGTGGATAAAAAAGATGTGTTTTCTTAAGTTGCCTAGGCTGTACTCTAAAACTTTGAATCTTCTGCCTCAGTCTCCCAGAGAGCTACTCTGCTACCCCTCCAAAATAGTGCCTTAATTGAGCTACCAAACTTGGCCATGAAGAAACATAAACTTGAGCCATTTCTGGGCAAATGGATGCAACTGGAGACCATATTCTTAAGTGAAATAAATCATACTCACATGTGTAAATAGCTCATTGTCTCCCTGGTGTGAGAAAATTAAAGAGTAAATAAAGACCAAAATATTCCATAGATATTGTGAAATAGAAATTATTCAAGAGGAAGAGGAACTAGAGAAGAGTCAGGGGAAAAGGAAGGAAGAGGAGAAGAAATACAAATGATTTTTTTAAAAAAAGATAAAATAGAAGCAAAGCTTTGCAAATAGAGAGAGGAATAGGGGTTGAAGGGAGGAAGGGGGATTGGGGAAAAAAGAACCAAAATATATCATGTCCAGATACAATTTCCTTATGATGAATATGATCATTATGTGTATCTAAAATGCATCAATAAATTTAATTTTTTAAAAGGGGACTGAGAATATATCTTAGTGTGAGGTCTATGGGTTCAATCACTACTATCAGAAAAAGGAGTTGAGTAGCAGAAAGGGGATCAATTAGAGATGCATTATTAGATACACCATAACTGTAAGCACTTGGTGCTTTAGTTGTGCTAGAAGATAATAGGAAGATGGGGTCAGCAGTAGTTTCCAAGTTTCTGGATTGAGCCCATGGGTAACGGAGTGGTCTCTTGTAAGAGATAAAGAAGAACCTGAAGACAAAAAGCTGAGGAATGATGGAGCCATCCTTTTTTGAAAGAGATGCTAGAGAATATACCCAAGAGGTAACTGGATGGATGAATTTGAAACATTATATAGGCAAGAATCATAGAGTATGCTTTTGTGGCACTGGAAATCTAAAACTTTCCTTTAGGAAACAAGACAATGGGACTCTACCCCAGCCCTAAAATTAACTGGTGCCATCTTAAGCAACACACAATATTTCAAGAATATGTGCTTCTCTCATCTTTAGTAGCAAACTCTATTTCTTTTGACTTTGACATAGGTACCTTCAGATAGTTCTAGAATTTAGAGAAAGGAAAACTTTCTATTGAATGGCTTTGTCACAGCTAATTGGAAATAAGGAAACCTATCTGATACTATGTTAAGCATAGATAATTAATACATATATGGTTTCTTGGAGTGTTGTGCTAAAGAGTATAAGCAGAGGCCAAACTTACCAGAAATAGCTCTGTGATCAATGACTGATGTCTGCCGCAGACACAGAAAGAACAAGTGGAACATAAGGTTACCCTCTATCATCTTTCAAATGCATCAAAATATGTTGGATGGACTTAGGTTCCACCTTGGTTCAGCCATTAGGCTTGAGTAATCATTTCATGTACTTGAATTTAACAGTTCTCTAAATGGTCAAGCAGGAATAATAATCTCCAGATTTCCTACTTTTGTTATTGAAAGGATCAAGTGAGAAAGAACATGGAACCATGATGGTCTCTGTGAATTTATATGAACTCATAAGTAATAGCACTTTGGGATGTCAGAAATGGTGATTGAAGGAACACAGATAACACTATTTCCTGAAACATGTAATTTCAAAAGTTTATCCTTAAGAAATTAATTTTAAAATTGTATAGCATCTGATAATTTAAAATATAAATTATAGGGTAAAATATAAATTGTAGGGTAGAACAATAGAAAATAAAAGTAGACTTATCAAATCAGAAAATAAGTAATGAGTAAAGAAAAAGAAGAAAGGAAGAGAGGGAAGGAGGGAGAAATCATTCATTGCAGGAAAGAGTGTGAAATAGAGTGAAATAAAGTGAAAATTGATATAGCTCTTTTGAAGAGAAGCTGGCAATGCATATAATGAGATTTAACAATATTTATAATCTTTGACCATGTAATTCTATTTTGGGTAATCCAGATCAGATGTCAAGAAGCATTTAAAATAAATTTGGATATAAATATTTCAGGATCTTCAGACCATACAGTATATGTCACCGAGTACTCAATTGTATCACAGCTCTAGCACAGCAAAATCAGCCATAAACAATACTTATGTAAATGACTGTGGATTTGTTTACAATAAAACTTTATTACAAATACACATAGTAGCTAGTTTTGATGGTATTCCGTAGGCCACAGTTTGTCAATCTGTGAGGTAGATTAGGAAAATATTTTTTAGCAAGATTCTAAATATAGAGAAGTTTAGGCCAAACATTTCTCATTCCAGCTTTATTCATAATGATAAAACACAGGTGCAGCTTGAATGTTTATCAGTAGGGGGATTGATTAATTTTGATTGTTCTGCTCAATGAAATATTACATAGATATTAAAGTCCTTCTTGTTAGTATTACAAGATGGAGAAATGCTTGACAGAATGTTGCCGGAGGAATTAAAATAGTTTTTTTTTTTTAAATAATGATACAGATGATGAAGGTAGCTAACATCTAAGAATTTTGCATACGTCAAATCACTTAACCATGTAAAATGTACTTTTTAGTGTAACTACTTTATGCAGTAGCTGGGATTTGAACACAGATATGCATAATGCTAAAAGCAAAAATAAAAGCAACCAAGAAAACTAATGAAAACCCACATTAAACTTTATTAAAAAGATCATAAGAAAGTATGTGCAAGAGTTGACATTTGTCTGTCTTGAGTGGTAAGTGATAGACATTAATATTTCTTAATAGGTTCAATATTTTCTCCAGTGAGAACATATCCATTAGTAATGAAGAAGCAATGCTTGCATTTTGTAGGGAAGCCAAGGATAGAAGAAGATAAGGTGGGACTGTGGTGGGAGAAATGTTTACTTGATGGGATCTAGTGATTCCCTCTAGCATGCTGTTAACCTGCTTGGTCCCTGCTTTTGTTTGTGGAAAGGACATGACAGTCCACTTTCTTCTGTCTTGTACCAGGTTGAGTTGCATGGTGTTTTGTTTGCTTTGTTGGTCCATTTTTATGCTCTCTTGGGTTGACCTTCCAGTCCTAACTTACTTTCTCCTCTCTTTCCTCCCCTGTCCATCCATCTGTCCCACTATGCAGCTGACAAGGTCAATGATGACTTCTACTCCAAGCGACGGCACCTGGCCGAGCTGGCTGCCAAGGGGAACCTACCTCTTCACCCAGTAAGAGTGGAGGATGAGCCCCGGGCCTTCAGCCCTGAGCATGGGCCTGCCAAGCAGAATGGACAGAAGTCCCGCACCAACAAGATGCCCCAACATCCCCTGGCCTACAACTCCACCACCAACTTTAAGGGCTGGGACCCCAATGAGCAGTCCCTCCGGCGGCAGGCTTATGGCAACAAGGGCAAGCTGGGTGCAGCAGAGTCAGGTTCCAGTGACCCCTTGGGAACTCGCTCCCAACACTACCCACCCACACAGCCATACTTCATCACCAACAGCAAAACAGAAGTGACTGTCTGAGCTGTCACTGCAGGGAGCACCCTGGTGACCACACTCAACTGAGAGAGGCAAAAAACATCCCGGTCCATACCTTCCCTGCCCTGACCCCCCATGCACCCACACTCACTCTCAACAGGAACCGACTAGGGATCTACTGGTGATATGGAATCACGCTTTTCCTAGGTCATGCCTAACATGCATCAGGCGGGGGACATTCAGCAATACAGCAAAGGGGAAACTGAGGCAGTCTTTCAGCTTCAGGCCCAAGGTGGCCAACTCACTGGCCCAAACCACGGGGCTAATTTTTCTTTTCCTCCTAACTTGAAACTGAAATCCATGATGAAAAAAATACACAAGTAGCACAATTTAGAGAAATTGTCCATTGGAGCACACATACCATTTGCTAAGTGCTGTCTGTTTCTGGGTGAAAGAGGAGTAGAGAAAGAAGAAGGGTAGACACAAAATAAGAATGCACCTCAAAGAGGAGTTACCTTGGGAGAATGCCACATTCTAAGCATTTTCTCATCCCAAGAAGTGATGAGGCTGCAAAATGGTGACAATTGTGGGACAGTAACTGAGCCCCAACCATTGTATCAATAGTACTTTTCATATTAGCAATGTTGAAAACAAAAAAAAACACACACACAAACTCAAAAAAAAAAATTGACCCTGAACCCACTGACAGTGATGAGAAAGAACCAGCATTTTTAGAGAACTCCCATAGAGACCATGACTATGGAAATGGGAGAGTTAGGCTGAAGGCGGGAAGAGGATCTAGAGAGAATACTAAATAAGTTTAAAAGGGACAAATATAGGCTTACTATAAAACAGAGAAGAACAGCAAATTAACTTTTGTCCAAAATCTTCAAGACTTGAGAAATAAAAATGATAACAACAAAATCTACAGTTGGAAAAGTCAACCGAGATGAGTTGAGGACCCAGAAGCTTCTGATTTCTGGTATTTTTCCCGTACCTCCAAAGCCTGAAACAGCCACAGAAACAAGTCCTCTATTAACTGTCTATCTTTGACTTCCCATCCCCTTCAGCGCGTTCCTGCAGGCGCTGCCAAACTTCAACTGCTTTGGACTGAAAATGTTATAAGTGTGGGTGGTGCCTTCAATGTGTTGCTGTTGTTTGATGACAGTCTTGTTTCTCAAGTGCAACTGTGTTCTTTTAGCCTTCCTCCTTCCTGTTTTTCTGCAGTAGTAGAATTGTTTCCATTCTTACTTTGTAGGTGAGCCCAGCCCATGACACTTCTGAGGGGTCTGCTGCAATGTCAGCAATATCTAAGGACATTCCCACTAACCCTAAAGTCCCTCCGAATCACCTGCCCAGGTACCCAATGCCCTCATCACTCACCTAGAATTTCCTGAAGTTGTCTTTCAGATTGGTTCTTATAACCAGTAGCCCTGGGGTACCCCAACAAAAGCAATTTTCCTAAAAGTTGTTTACTTAATGCATGGGAGGAGAAGAGAATATCATATAAAATGTGAAGTTTCCAATAGTCCCTGAACATTTTAGCTAATTAATAGGAACTCCAAAAACCACAGTTCCTCTGGTGTCAGAGACTGCAAATGACCTGATCAAAGAACAGAGCATTTCTTGCAGCATTCTGACTCCCATCTCTCCACTCTGGCATCATGGAATCAACACAGCTGGATATTTATTCTCCCTCTCACTCCCCATAGATATAAAGACACTGACAATACTTTTGATCCCTCTGGGCCTTAGTTTCCTATCTGAAGCATGGGGCATTGGGACTGGGTCAAACTTTACAGCTTTTTGAAATATCAAAACCTCTGCCTATTTTTAAATTGAAATCTTACAAAGAACCTACTATGTAAGGTTTCTATGTATAAAGAGATGTGGTCCAAGATGTAACAGGGGTGAGAGACCCCTTCAGGCTGAGGCCCTAGTACTCCCCAAAGTAGAGTCAATAGAGCTGGCTGAGGTCAGTATTTCTTGGACATTAGTTAACTACAGACCTGCAACACATGTAGGCATCTCTGTGTATTATCATCACAATATTTGTATCTAAGTTGATTCATTTTTAATTTGTTTATTTTTAAAAGGACAACTTCCTACTTTCATCATAAAAAATCAGTATTATTTACCGTAAATAGAATTAGTAAGTGCAAAGCCAAGGCAACAGTGATTAAATTTTAACTAAGTACTGGTTCCCATGCAAAGGTTCACATCCTAAAGTCTGGCACAAGATTGTTCTATTAAAAAGTATGTTGTTCTATTAAAAGATTGTTCTATTAAAAAGAAAGTATGAGGTTTTACAGTGTTCAAGATACCAGTACCCAATGTAGACTTTCCTTGCATCAATCAGATGAACTGAAAGGTAAATGAAAAGGAATCTTCCTTCAGATGAATCAGTGTTAAATAGTGCTATATCCACTGTACTCTACCTACCATTGTTTTGCATAAACTAGTTGTACACAGCCTACACTTCAAGAAATACTGGGTTTATCTGTGAGGCTCTCTCCAGCTCAAAGGTTCTATGACCCTTGTCTCCCTTCTAGCTTACCTTTGGCCTTTGTCCTCAACCCTGTTTATCTCATCCTTATCTTAACTCTGACTAAAGGGTTTTCTTGGTCCCTGAATCTGTAGTGTTTTGTTTTTCTCTAATGCTCCCTCTTTTTGGAGTAAACTCCATCCAGTTAACTTGGATCCTTGGAGTCAGCAGATCTAATTTTGTCAGCAAAGATGTAGCCTAGTCTGTTACATAAGATGTAGCCATGATGGAAGCCTGGAAAGAACAAGTACTTCATAAATGGCACTGTCCAAGAAGGATATCCTGAGAAGTACTTCCATCTCAACACCTTCCACTGAAGGAGATGGCTTAGGGAAATGAATTGAGGAGAAAAGTTTGGATGGCGAAGGCCTGTTTATGCTTTGACTTCCTTTTGAAGTGGAGACAGACCTCATGATACTGACAGAGAGGGCAATCTATGGAACTGTATATGACTGCCATTACCAAGGCAAGGATCCTACAGTAAGATGAGGAGACCTAGCAAAGAAAAACCAGATCAAAACAGAGACTGTGCTCTCCTCATTCCATGCCCTGGTACTAGCCTCTTCTTCCCTTTGGCTGTTCCCTGATTTCCAGCCTAGTGGGACCAGTCTGGCTTCCCTTTGCCTTCCCAGAGTGTCTCAGCCTCCATTTGCCTTGGGCTCTGCCTGGCATCCCCATTTAATTCCTCCAGTTTTTTTGTGTAAATTGAGCATATTTTATGTGCAAATATTTTAGTAACTGTATGTTCTGCAAGTAAACCTGTGTTAATACTTGTCTCAACTGCAGAGTTTATGATACCAATAATACTTCCTACAATGAAGAAAAAAACATTTGTTTGTTTTCTAAGAATGTTTATTTGTAAACATATGTATTCACTATATTAATATGAATTTCTTACCTGGCAATAAAACTGATTATATGTGACTCTGTTGAAGTTGCTATGTATTTTTCTAGGGTTCTACATTCCTAGTCTGAGTTTCTACCAGGAAGCACCAATATTAGCACACAGACCAAGGCTTTAGTTTATTCCATTATATATATATTATATATATATATAATATATATAAAATATAAAATATAAAATATAAAATATAAAATATATAATATATAATATATAATATATAATATATAATATATAATATATAATATATAATATATAATATATAATATATAATATATAATATATAATATATAATATATAATATATAATATATAATATATAATATATAATATATAATATATAATATATAATATACATATATTTTATATATATATTTTTCCCTCATACCAAATTGTTTTTAATGATCAATTTGATTTTGCTGAGTTTTGGACATTCTTTTAAACCAGTGATCAGAGTTATAGAAGAATAGAAGAATATTGAAAGGGTGGGACATTGGATTCTTCCCCTATTTTTAAAAAATTTTTTCTTGGCCTTTGTTAGCATTGAGCTTGACATTTTTAAGTAGAATCTCTGTCAGAATATGACCCTGCAGGCAGAGGCTCTAAGACAAGAATTTGGGTGTAAGCTTTTATTTAAGAAGTGATGGTACAATAGAGAAGAGGAAAAATTTGAACAGGGTACCTTTTCATACCAGCTATAAGTAAGGGTGGCAGAGGTACTATGCTGTAGGAAACTTTGTGAGACTGTGTTAGACATACCCATTCAGAATTTTCCTGCCCAACAAACATTATTGATGAATAGCTTTCAAGTACTGTTACTGTTCAGACAGTCCTAAACTGCCACATACAGAGATATTTTCCATGGCACAGAGGTCCTCCCATTGGTTATTTGGAAGTCACACGTTTTACACTGGATTCTAATTGTGCAAAGGTGCCAGGGGTTGGGGCAGTAACTCACAGTGGTTCCTCACAGTCAGAGATTTAGATGTCTCTGGGATGAAATTCTCTGAATGCTTAGAGATTTTGTAAATGGCAACAGACAGGGAGAGGGAACCACAATCAGCAGCCAGAGTCAGAGATCTTGGATTTGGAGTCCCCTCATTGACCACAGGGTCACTTGGCCTCATCCAAAGAAGATCTCATTGTCACTCTTTGGGGAATTGTTCTGATTGTCAGAGGATCCTAGAAGGCATAGGATGCTCTTTTAGCATTCAGGAGCTGCTTAGGGATGGAATCCCTAACCAGGGCACATCATAGCCCATAGATGCAGTCATAAGAGAATTATGCCTCTGTGGGGAGGGACAGACTGCTTTTCTAGTGAGGCCACCTGGTTGGTTACAACTTATAAACAACAGCAAAAATCTTGGAAAACAAGTTTGCAAAGCTAAACACTGTTCTTGGACAGTACCACTCAGAAAGTACTTGATCTTTCTGGGCTTCCATTATAGTGTTTTGCCATATTTAATCTTCACAGCTATGGAAGGTAAGTTCTAATGTGTTTTGAATATACTTTTCAGAGCTTTATCTAATGTTGGAGCATTTCATCCAAATGAATTCAACTGGTAAGTTGTAGAACTGAAATTTGAAACCAGAGTTCACCCTTTGACTCTCCTGCCAGTTCTCACTTAGTTGGGCAGGGATGCTTGATAAACATGCAGATTTCCAAGCTCCCACTGCAGAGACTCAGATGAGGTAGTTCTGAATTGGGACCCAAGATCCAGTATGTGGGACAGACTTCCCACCACTGGAATGTGGAGGCTCTTGGACCTGGCTGAGAAATATTGCATGGTGCTACATGGTCTGTTCCTTTAGCATCTCTGGGTTTGTCATGAGGTGGGTGCTTTAGAGGGGCCCACACCTGTGGTTTCATATCCAAGGTTGAAAAGTTGTGTCCTGTAACAAATGAAAGATTGAGTTTAGAAGACCTTGGGAGGGGTGGTGGCATTGATTCAAACATGATTTTGCTGCGTTCTTGGGGCCTGACATGAGCTGTCTCTGGTATTCGATTGCCTCGTCCCCAGAAAGAGGAGTTTGTGGTCGATAATCTTCAATCCTCCTCTCTCGCCTGATTGAGCTGCTTCCCACCTCACTACCATGGCAGTTGGTATAGCCTTCAAAATTGAATCCTTTATTATTTCTAAAGATTTGTTTCTATGCAACCAAGGTTTTACCTCATGTAGTAATAACCCTTATGGTGACACTTCTGTGATTTGAATACTTAGTGGATACATGGCTTTATGCTAAGGAATTTCTAACAGTCACCCATAACCTTTATGGAGGTTCTTAACTTTTTTGTGCCACAGGCGTATTTGGTGGTCTGCTGAAGCCTATGGATTCAAAGTAACATATTTCAGTGTATAAAATAAAATATATAGAGATACAAAGAAACCCAGTCTCTTGAAATATGGTCATGAATGTATTTAAAACCCACATTTGTGATATATATGTCCTTGCTAAACAAATGCATTAAATAAAAGGCTCTATTGATCAATTTCAAAGCAATAGTATCACATACAACTATTTGAGCCATTTACTGCATCTACAAATCAATGTGACAATATTTGTGATTCTATCAGTGGCAAAGCTCACATCAGTGCTAGCATGATTTGGGTTTGCTGCCTATATTTATAATTGAGGAATGTACTAAATTTCAATTAGAGCCTTATGAAAATAAAGGTAATTTTCCCACTTAAATTCACAAATTCAATAATTTGACATACTGACTTTCAGGTGAGTCTGTGATTAAAGTTAAGTTAATCACTCTTTAACGACTTAGAGCTACTTACCTATTTTCTTCATACCTCTATTTTCTTCTCTGAAAGATAGGGATAACAGTAACACCTATTTAAATCATTGTCTGCTATGAGAAGTAAAATGCTAAATAAAGAAATATTAGCTCAGTGCTTTGCATCAGGTTCTTAGGTGTTAGCTTTAGGTTATCATAATTATTTATTTTGTTTTTCCCCTATAATAACCCTATGAAATTGTATTGTTACTGCTCCCCAGTCACAGAAGAAAAAGGTGACAATTAGAGAGGTAAGATTTGTACAACTAACCCAGCAAGACAGAGACGGTTGAAACTGGTTCTTTCTGATTGAACATCAAGTTCCTGACTACATAACATGCTGTGTCATTTCTAAAGCAATTATATTCATGTCCTCACTACTCTCTGGAACAAGACTGGCTAGATGCTGCATAAATAGCAATGGGTATTCCCAGTTCTTCACCTGTTCATGAGGCAAAATAAATGGAGATGTAAAAGGTTCAAAAAACTTTTCTGGGTGTAGTATTTAAAGGTATGTTGGAGACAGTTAACAGTAATATCCTTTCATTCAACATAATCCCCCTCAGCTTACTGTTTAGCAGATCCCAATTGCAAGAACCTCACAGTCCCACAAATTGTCGGATTCTGTTTTTTAATCAATTCTGTTAGCAATACTCATCATGTAATAGTGAAATATCTCCTTCATAGATTTAATTTCAGTCTTGACAAATAATAATCATAATGTTAATAATAGCAACAGTTCCTGCTACCAATTACTGAGTTATTATCTGCCCAGGACTGGGTTAGGCATTATACATCACTGCTTTATTTCCTCCTCTGAATAGTGCTCTGAACTAGAGATTTACACTTATTTTCCAGATGGGGCAAACTAATGCTCAGAGAAATGAAGTGACTCATCCCTGATCATATATCTAGTGAGTAGTAGGTTTGAAATTCAAGCATAGATGTGTATGATTCACATATAATAATTCATTTCATGTTGGAATGAGCCATAGCTGTGCCTGCCTCTTTTGGGACAGAATTGTAATGTGGACCAATAGTTCCATGGAGGGAAATTCAAGAAAAAATATTCTCTCCGGGATCAAAGAGTCTCTACTAATCCACGTTTACTGGAGACATTGGGCTATGCTTTCTTGGTTGATTTTTCTGTCTTCTATGTTCTTCAAGTCTATCCTGCATATTTCTCATGTGAACAGCAAAACAGACTTGACCTTTGGAATGCCTGAGCATCTGAAGTGGAAAGGAAAACAGGACCAGGAGAGGCCTGTAGGACAAGTGAACAGGAAACTATGAATCCTAATGCAGAGTACCTTATTTTGATTTTGAGAAAGTCAATTCCTTTTTCTAGGAGGCACTGTAAGCTTTTGGATAAGAATAGTACCCCTAGAATTTGAAGGACCATTCCCAAGTTCCAGTAGGCAAAATAATAGCACCTACCAAAGGATCATGATAAAAATGAAATCTGGTAACCTACATGAAGCTGTGACCACAGAGAGTATTATTTTTAATATTTTGAAATTTCATTCAGAAACCTAGGTCTTGGCCTAGGTCTTGAAATTAAAAGCAACACTGAACTCTTTGGTTCTGGGTAAAAAATATCTAAGGTGGATATCATACCTTTTATTCCAACTCTTTGGCTGTTAGTGATGTCACAAGTAAGCCAGGAATATAATTTTACTGTGGGCCCTATTATTTATACTTATCTAAAATTTTTCTAAATGGGAAATAAAATAAATTTTTGTTTAATGAATGTTGCTTTCTTGATTGAAGGAATTTTTCAGGTCTATAAATCTATGGGGGATAAAATAATAATGACTTTGAGAGTAGTAAAATAAAAGACTGAGAACCTTGGATTTAGATGATATATTAGTTATCTATTTCTACATAACTAGTACTTATTCCAAAGCTTACCAGCTTAGAATATTTTTTATCCTCACAATTTTTAGGTTCAGAAAGCTGAGGTGATTTCCTGTAAACTTTGCATCAGGATCTCTCCTGAGGCCACAATCAAAATGTCTGTTGGGTATCAGCTTTCATCTGGGGCTCAGTTGGATTAGGCTCTGTCTTCTAGCTTTTGCATTGTTGTTGGATGAATTCAGTTTCTCAAAGACTGTTGGATTGCATGTCTCAGTTCCTAGCTGGTTCTGGGCCATAATTTATTCCAAGTTTCTCCAATATGATAGCTTGCAAGGGTATGTGTGTGTGTGTTTGTGTGTGTGTGTGTGTGTGTGAGAGAGAGAGAGAGAGAGACAGAGACAGAGAAAGAGAGAGAGAGGAGGGTGAGGAGGAAGGGTAGAGGGAGAGAGAGGGTCAGGGAGAAGAAAGGGAGAAAAAAGGAGAAAGAGGAGGAAGAAGAAGAGAAAATGAGGATATCCACTGACAAAACAGAAGTTAACACCTTTTGAAATGAAAGGTGTTATATGTTGTCATATTCTATTGGTAAGAAGCAAGTTAGTCACGGAAATAGGTGGCACAAATAACTGTCCTGGAGGCTGCCTGCAAGAGGTGGTATATAAGTCTCCTCCATGACAAATGTCTGAGTATGTTGTGATGGTTTTAGTATCAATCTTAGCTCTACCATAAAGTAAATTAGTGCTCCATTTTCTTCATCTTTTACAATAGGGATAATATTTGTACCCTCCCTTTGGCTCAGTTGTGTGACCCTGTCAGTATGGAATGTGGTCCAACAAGGATATAGTGTGGAATCTGTGCTTCTTATATTAGAATTTAGCATTTCAAGTCTTCTCCTCTTGCACAGAATTAAGTGGGAGTTATGAGTCTGAGTTTTGGACAATGTGGAGGGAAATGATACAGGTCACTTTCAGATTTGGTCATTAACCTTCAGTATGATCCACCCCATGCTGTCTCCCTGGACTTCTGATTGGATGTCAACCCCCAAAACAGCCTTGGAAGCCACTCGCTGAAGATGGCGGAGCCTCAGTCAACCTGAGTTTCTAAAGGGTTTTGTGAAGAAGTGGCTTTGCTCATCACCATTCCTAATACTCACTGAGATGTTGTGAGAACTAATTCTTTCCTATGCTAAAGCCTCAGATTTTAGGGTTTATCTGATAAAGCAGCTACATTTTCCTCAACAAATACAAAAGATAAAGCACTTTGAACTGTATCTGACATATAAAAATGCAATAAATGCCATTGCTGCCACTATCACCATCTTAACCAAACTTGTACTCTGCTAAGAACTTATATACCTGATCTTTAATCCTCTTACACCACTGAGAGATTAGTCCTCTAGTTTATGCATAAGGAAACTGGGAGTTTAAATAATTTAGTCCAGGTCACAGAGAAGGTACCAGAGTGGTATATAAACTTGGGTTTTTTCTGTTTCTACCATTTCTAGCATCCACTTAACCCTCTCAATGTCCTTGGCTTGTCTGGATTCAGTTATTATAGTAAAACCTTTATAGGAAAAGAATGTCTTCATCATCAGCCTGCGTCTCACTTATTTTCTTGTCAGATTCTGAATCCTTGCTCGTGCTGTGCTATACAATTCAAAGAAAGTGTTTCACATCAAGAAATGTCATGGTTGCTAGAAATAATTTTGTCACATCTTGATTTTTTTCTTCCTTGGGAGTTCAGAAGTTTCATTTAGATTTAAATCTTATAATACTACTTTTTTTTGGTACTGAGGATCAAACTCATGACCTCACACTTGCCAGGCAGGCACTTAGGCCACTGAGCTAAGACCAATTTTAATTATGAGACTCATAAATAGAATAATAATACCAATTTTTAAAACATTATAAAAGGACACTCTTTTTAAAAATCTCAACATCCAAATAAAGCACTTCATTGCTTCATTTGAAAAGGTAAAAATCAGAAGACTCTAAAGAGACAATTTAGAATGCACAGGTGCTTTGTTTTCTGGGAATTTGAAACTGTTTCTAATGTAATTTTGTTTTTGTGTTTTGATGTCTCCCTATGAAAGGTAGTTCAGTTGAATGTGCAGAACAAGAGAGGTGTCTACCGAGTTCTCAGATTCGGTGTACCAAAAGCCAAGCTCATATGTATATTAAAACCTCATTATTATTTGCCATATAAATCTACTTGTGTTGGATGTTTTCTCACAGCACTTTGACAGAATTTTGAAGAAAATTTAGAGACTTTTTTGTGTGCTTGTTTCCATTCAAGTCACCACAGAAGACTGACTATATGCCAATCTTTGTGCTGAATGTGGAAGGCATAGGAACCCTTTTGCTGCTACCTCTTTTCTTCTCTCCTCTTAAGGAAGAGGGGAAAAGGGGGCAGGAGCTCAAGGAGGAGTAGGAAGAGGGGAGGAAGATGGAGCCAGGACAGTAAGTAAACAAGTACCATAGAAAGAGGAATCATGGGTAGAAGAAATCCAAAAGCTTTATTTCAGATATGCTTGGATTTGAATCCCCATCTAACTTTTCCAACGTGACATTAGGGAAGTTACTGAGCTTTACAGAGCATAGATTTTTTTTCATCTTTAAAATAAATCTAAGCTTGCAGTGTTGAGTATTTGAGATAAAGTATGTGACACATTTAATCACAATGGATGCTCAGTAAGCTGGTACTGTTATTAATATGAATGATTTTATTACCATTGCTTTTCACCTATTGAAAACCAGACTACTGGAATAGCTTGGTTTTTCTTTTGATCTGTGCTGGGTTTTTCAGAAGTAGGTCTAAGACCAGTGTAGATATTCAAAGAAGGAAAGGATCCTGAGATAAAATACTAAGGGAAGAGGGGGAGTTGAATAGAGGGGGAAGAATTCAAACAAGGTAAAATTCCAGGCTAAGTCTCACAGAGGTTAATTTAGATGTGTATTACTTTTTAGAATTTTAACCAGGGACCTAAGCTTTCGTTCTTACCTATCATTCATTAGTCAAAGGGAAGGGAAGAGAATCCCAGGAAATGTGTCTCACTTCATTCATATCAGGGAGAAAGTTCTCTGAAGTAAGTCTCAAGTGCTGATAGTTAGAATTAAAATGACAACATTTAGAAGAGAGGTGTATGGAAATAGGACAAAGGATATGAAGACATCTAGGCGGAGGCCTAATCATGTCAGGTATTCCTCCCATTCTAGAAATCAAAAGGACATGAGACCTGACCCACATACTTCCAGTAAGTAACATGAGTTCCCTTTGGTTCATAAATGCAGTAAGTTTGGAAAATTTGCCCATAAAAAATATGGCTAAAAATGTGTCTAGTGGGAGGCATCGGGGGCATGGCTTTGGGGTCAGCCTAGTTTAAGATAAAACTCTCAGCCCACTTTTTATAGACTGTGTGTCTTAATCTTTTTTCCTGCTGCTTATATAACTGAATGCCACAAACTAAACAAATTAATAACAGTAAATTATGTTTCTGGAGGTAAGGAGGTCAAAGAACATTGGTGCAAGGCTCTGTACTATGTGATAAAATGGTGAAGGGCAAGCAAGCTTGTGAGACAGACAGAAGAAATTGGCAGAACTTATTCTATCCAGAACCCACTCCTGCAATAACGCCCATGACTCCTCTCCTTCAAAGCCCTCATGACTTAATCACCTCTTACAAGTCCCACCTTTTAATACTGGTGCAATGGCAATCTGATTTCAGCATGAATTTTGGAGAGAATGTTCAAACCATAGCACTGTCATTTTGGGCACTGATTTAAACCCTGTAACTTAGATTTTCTTGTGTATGAAATAGGGATAACAATGCACTTTCTATAAGTTTGTTGTAGGTAGAAATGTCTTTATGTTTACCAGTTTACTTGACAAATATACACTGGGAGTCTGCCTGATGTCAGACTTGGGGCTAAGGACTCATACACTGAAATGAAGATGATATAACTATTGCCACACTTTGGGAACTAGAAGCAAAGTAGACATAAATTGCAAATTCTATGATTTGCCTCCCGTACCCACTGGCTCTTTGTCTCCTTTTCTAAGCTTCTGTTTCTGACTGAGCTTTTTCTCCTCTCATTCTTTTCATTCACTTCCTTCTTCCTCCTCATCTCTGCATTTTTATCCAAATCCTTCTACCCACCCTCACTACATACATACTTAGATTTTATACCAACAGGAAGTCACCAAGCCTGCAACCTTGTCAGATTCCTACCTTCTGCTGCTGTTTTCTAAGCTCCTTCTGAATGCTGTACAGTCTATGCAGTTCTCCAAAATTCAATTCAATCCAGACTCTCAGCTGTGACAAAAGATGACTTGGAGATAACAGAAAACTATCCATAGCTTCATTTAAAGCTTGAGAGTTGTGGATAGGGAATGCAACTGCCAGTTCTGAGTGGGCAGCCCTAAAGAATGGCAAATAAAATTTTGGTCAGTTTGTCAATAGTGGACATGAAGTTCTGACTAATAGAGTTGCAGAAGTAAGTTCTGTGCTATTTTTCAGATGAGTGGACTCCTAAGAACATTAGAATAGGAGCCAAAAAATTCCTGGCTTCAACTCTAGTTAGCTGCATGATCTTGAACGTTGTTTTCCTTATTCATAGAGGTTATACTCAGTGATCTTTTAGGACAGTTATGGACTCCTTTTTCCCAGGAACTCTGACTTTATAAATTTCTTATTACTTTCCTCTACAATGTGTCTTTCTCTGGGAATAGCATGACATAATGAAACCAGATTTTTTTTTACTCCAGGGCTCTGGAGATTGCACATACTCCTGCATGCTGGAAGTGGAGAGGAGAAGGGCAGATAACAGGAGCTTACAGCACACCTGTGCCATGTGCTGTCTGGGTACACCTACACAGCTGTATGCTCACACAGCTGGTTGCCACAGTAATGACTGGGGGAAAAGTTGGTCAAAATGTGAAGTGGGGCTCAAGAAGTGCATAATACAGGAGATGGAGTGAGGGGATAAAGTGTTTACTGAAATATTCTCTGCTGTTGTCACTTTGCCTTTGGGTACAGAAAAGTAGAAGTTTGGAGGCAGAACATCTTTTTACACAAAGGCCATCATGTTTTATTCTTGTAGAGCTTCTTAGAGTTTTCCTATCTGCCACTCAATGTGTTCCTCAAAGAAATTCTTCAGGAATACAGAGCAGGAATGAAAAACTCTACCGTTTAAAGGAAGAAAGATGCTTAGAGATCCTAAACAACTACATAAGAGGCAGACTGTGTCTTAATGGCCAAGCTCAGATCTCTAGAAATGATTCTACAACTACTTGTGTCAGAATCTCTGGTTTGCTTTTTAAGATGAGGATTCTTGAGCCCCCAGAACTGCTGAGTCATGAGATTTGAGTCTGACACATGCCATCTTAGCTATATTATCATGGTTCGCTTTTCTACTTGTGGCATCTGCCCTTGACTTCACAGAGAGTTGAGCAGCTTCAGCCAGATGATTTTGTTTCCAGGGTCCTGGATATAGATCTTTTTCAGACTGCAAGCTACTCATTTACCAGGGAAGAGTAAAATAAGGAGGAATCATGTGCAAATCTGGGAATACATGGGTTAACACCTCATGAGCTGAATCTTAACCAACAAAAGGAGGAACTGCTGTATATATTCCCTACTTTTGTCCTTCAAGTGGAAAATTCTGAGTGATTCATGTCATATCCCTAGTGGGGGAATGGAACCCCTTGCCCACAGTAGTTATAAGCTCCATAATGTCTCCCCTATCTTATTCTCATCTCTTCTTGCTGTTTTGTAGGATATTCCTAAAATACCTACTTATGCATGGTAACTTGCTTAGGCTCTGGTTTCAAGGACAACCCAGGCCAACATGATTATTTTGCCATTTGGTTGCACCATCCTAGAGCTCCAGTAAGAATTCTATATCTGGAATTATTACATAACCACCCAACCATTTACTAAATTGCAAAGTGAGAGCATTAGCAGGACATGTCATGGATCACTTCCCACTTGCCCAGAAAGAATGGAATCCAAATCAGAGCTGTGACTAGGATCAGTTACAATATCAGTAAAATATTCTGCAAAAATGTCTGGTACACAAACATGTTTCCCCAAAACAAATCAAGCCACTATTCCTTCAGTTTCTTCTATTTCACTCCAAGGGAAGTAAAAGTCCTCAAAAAAGCTGCAAAGTCCTTCCTTTGGTGGACTGGCCTTCACTGACCTCTGACTTTCTGTTATATAACTCATCCTTCTTATTGCTGTGCTCTAGCTTGCTGTTCCACAAATGCTCCAGGCTATGCTCATCTTTACCTCTTTGGACATGATTCTCAACTTCTAAATTTTTTGTCTCCTCTTGCAGGGGACACTTTTAGTATCTGGACTCATATTTTCTTGTTACAGAATGGGGAATGAGGTTACTACTGGCATCTAGTAGGTAGAAGCCAAGGATGATGCTGACGATTGTATGAGGAACAGATAAGTCCCTTCCCTCAAAATCAGACAATTATTTCTTGATAGTGTTTAGGATGAGAAACCCTGCAGAATCCTTCATGCAGCAGTATTTCTTCCCTGACTTTCTGCTTTCAAGTTTCTACTCATATCGTACCTTTTTAACGAAGCCTGACACCCTCTTTCAATACTGCAATTGTTCCTTCTTTTGTCATGTCTCTACCAGTCTCCTTATCTATTTTTAGCCTGCTGATTATACCCTTATAGCACTTAGCCCTGTGTATCATATTGTATTATTTATCTACTTATGTTTACTTATATTTCTTGCCTCTTTAGTTCTAATATATACAAATTGCCTGGCACATTGTAGATTTTCTCTGAATTGGAAAATTCATAAGGGTCCAAAACTTTGATTCCTCCTGCATCTCCGTCATTTACCAGTGCCTGTGATATAACAGACATCCAATGCACAGTTTTTAATAATTTGGTGAATATAAACACTTTGAAAGTTAGCATTGGAAAGATATTTTTTTCTTCCACAATAGCAATTTCATTGATGCTTTTTAAAAAATTTTAATTAAGTTTATTGGTACAATTTGGGTATATGTAATGATCATGTTCATTATAGGGAATTTGTACTTGTACATGCTTATAGGAAGAACTACCAGAGAAACAAGGGAGAAGACATTAGGACTTTAAAGATTTCTTAAAGGCATTATGTTTCTTTATTGACAACTTGATTCTGTGTGTATCAACTTGTCAGTCTTTAAAACAAAGACATTAGTGTTTCCAGTGATCACCACTCCCAGGCTTAGATGCCAACACATAAATTCATAGACCCTGCTACCATACTGCTCATATGAGGATGGTCTCTTTAAGCTTTTACTTTGTGCTCATGTCACACAGTAAGCCTATGTAAAGGGATGCTCTGGAGTAAGTCTGAAGATTTCAATCTTAACTCCTCAATCTCTTTCTCATATCATATTCCCTCCCAGAGTTGGAATATTCATAATTATTGTGGAAGTCTACTAGTTCATGAGTTGGGAGGGAAATATATCCATTTGGGTACTTACAGCTTATATCTAGATGTCTCTCCAAAGGCTCATGTGCTGACAGGAGGGGCTTTTTGGATGTGACTTGATCATGGGTATGTGATACTAGATTAGACTACTGGTTGGTTTAGAATAGCTCTGGGTGTTGACGATGGTTTACTGAAGATGGAAGACCCACCCTAGGTGTTAGTGGCACCAATCAATAGTCTTGTAGCCTGATAAAATAAAAAAGGGAAGGAAAAAGGAAGATTCTTTGCTGTTTTCTGCTTGCTGTGCCATGGACTGCTTTTCCCCTGCCGTGCCCATCTGCCATGCTACCTCATCTTGGAGCCAATTGATTATGGACCATTGTGGTTTGTGTCTGGATATCCCCTAAAGCCTCATGAAGTCCTGGGGGGGGGCTTTCAAGAGTTGCTTAATCTAGAGTTTGTGATTGGTTCAGTGTCCAGTGCTGGGATTGGCACTATGAGTGCTGCACTCATCCTGGGGTGAGTAGCTTGCATACAACATAAGGGAGGGAAAGCAGCTTGCTTGTACCTTTTGACCCTTACCCTTTTGCTCTTGTTGCTTCCAATATCTGTTGCAATTGCCATGAACCATTGCCCTTTTGACACACCACCCTTCCTTGAAGCCAGCTAAATATGGACTGAAACCTCTACATATTGTAAGCTAAATAAACCTTTCCTGTCAGATATTTTGTCCCGAGAGAAAAATAACCAACACATGGACTGAAACATCCACAAATTGTGAACTTTCCTCTTGTATCTTGTGGATGTTGGATATTTTGTCCCTGCAACATGAAAGTAACTAAGACAGATACTAACTACCCTTGTGAAAAATGTATATTATAAAATGTTGGTGAGGCTGCGGGGAACAGGAACACTGTTCCACTGTTGGTGGGAGTGTAGACTGGTGCCGCCACTATGGAAATCACTATGGAGGTTTCTCAGAAGACTAGGATTGGAAGTTCCACTCAACCCAGCTATTCCCCTCCTGGGTATTTTCCCAGAAAAACTGAGAAGTTCATATCACAGTGATATATGTGTACCCATGTTCATAGCAGCACAATTTGTAATAGCAAAATCTTGGAAACAGCCAAGATGCCCATCAACTGCAGAGTGGATGAAAAAGATGAGGTATTTTTATGCAATGGAATATTACTCAGCTATTAAAAAGGATGATCTTGAGGCCTTCATAGGTAAATGGAGACAACTTGAGGCTATCCTCATTGGTGAAATAAACAAGAATCATATTTATAAATATCACATTGTGTCTCTAGTGTAAAAAGTAATAAGCACTATAGGAGTAATAAAACCCAAAATGTGTAATTGCTATTGTCAAAAGGAGAGGAAAAGAAAGTGCTCTAAAGAATATAACTGCATGTGTGTTTAAGTGTGTAGGATTGATAACCATCTTACTAAGTTTTTGTTGGATCATTGAGCAGAACTGTTTGCAGTCTCACTGTTTGAATGTCCACTTTGTGTGCTTTAATTTTGTAACTTGAGCAACTGTTTCTAAGATGACAGTATGTAATTTGTCAACTGGTGATTTCTTAGTGTTCATTTTATATATTTTTTTGGAATTTTGTATTATTGCTTCCCTTTTTTTCTGTTTTGCTTTTTTTCCTCTTTAAATAAAATTTAAAAAATGAAAAATATATGTTATAAAATACTACAATGAGTTCAAAAGGTCAGCACAAGAGATATTTCACTTGGTTCTCTTAACATTTGCCACGCTTAAGAAGACAAAGATGAGACAGAATTGAAAGTTAACTTTCTTTCCTTCACTTTTTTTCATCCTCCCAGTTCCTGTTTTATCTTGGGAGATTGAAAAGTATCTTTTCACACAATTCTCATTATCAGAATTTAATAAGAATTCTAATTAGGACTAATGCATACTTGAGTGGAAGTTTTCAAAATGTAGCTCTGGCTTCTTATTTGTGAGGATGCCAGACTTTTTCAGCCTTGCCAAAGATGATAATGATTATGATGGTGATAATAATAATAATAATAATAATAATAACTATCATTTATGGAAAATATACTGTGTGCCAGGCAATTTGCATATGTTGGAACTAGTCTTTACAGAAACCATATGAGGTGAGATCTGTTAACCATAATTTTGACTGAGGAAACAGAGAATCAGAGTGGAAACTAAGCAATGAGTAACTGGCACAACTGGGGTTCAAACATGTTTGTTCTTTGGTTAAGAACTTTCTATAATCAGACTTCACAGGTTTTGGGAAATGGGAAGATAAGACATCAGGACAACTTATCTCTACTTCTGGAATGGCCATCAGTTTCAATAAGAATGTTTATTATGTGTTATTTTGTCTCCAGCCATTGTTACTGGGTCTTTCTGGGAACAGTGCTACAGTTTAGGGAACCCCAGGAGACTCTGAGACACCCAATTAGAAGGTCAGTAATAGCAGATTCAAGAATTTCCTGATTGCCTATTCATTAGTCTTGTTATTTCTGGTTGCTTCCATCTATCATATGGAGTGCTGTCAGCGATGCTGTTTCCAGAAAGAGGCCTCTTGGCCCAGTTAATCACCTCAGCCAGAACCTCGCAGTCTCGAGGGTAAATCCTCCTGATGTGACATCAAAATTCTGCTGTCTCTGGGGTTTCCCAGTGAATTGTCAGTGAACACTTTCAGCAAAGTGAAAGAACTGGACTTTTGTAAGGGAAGAAATAGTCCCTTCCAGGCTTGTTAAGCACTGGGCGTCTTGTTGAGCAAGTGTGCCCAGAGGCAATGTAATTTTATAATGAAGCAGCAGATTAATACCAGGTTAGGGAAGATCAGACCTGAACTGCCTGTGTCTAAGCAGCAAGAGAGCCTCCCTAATTCTCTCCTCTCTTAGAGGGCCTCTTGCATTAGGTTTTTCCTTTTTATCTCTTCTCCCTCCTTTTTCCTCATTCATCTGCCAGGGCCTCTTCATCTACTTCATAGTACCACACACTTGTGTACCTGGCTTTATTTACTATGTAGAGAGTACCATTAATATCCATTGTGTCTCTCTAAGCTCCTGATGCTTTCCCATGCCTCTGTCTCCCTCTCTCACCCTGGCTCTGCCTCTGTCTGTTTCTTTTCTCCCTACCCTCTTTCTCTTCTTCTCTTCTTTCTCTTCTCTTCTCTTCTCTTCTCTTCTCTTCTCTTCTCTTCTCTTCTCTTCTCTTCTCCTCTTCTCTTCTCTCTCTTCTCTTCTCTTCTCTTCTCCTCTTCTCTCTTCTTTCTCTTCCTTTCTGTCTCTCTCTCTGCTCTCTGCATCTAGGTTTCTGTCTTCCTTTATATTTTATGTATTTCTCTGTCTCTAAAATCTGCTTCACCTGAAACAAATTCTTTTTGCTTTTTTTCTGTCTTTCCACTGTGGGGCTTGATATCTCTCTCTCTCTCTCTCTCTCTCTCTCTCCTGTTTCTCTTGCTGTCACCCTCTTTTTTATATTCAAAGGATTAATTCTATCTTTAGATCAGCCTATATTGAGCCATCACTGTCACATTCCATTTCTACTCCTGTTGTCCCAGAAAAGTACCACTGAAGCTTCGAAGGCAGAAGGTAACTCATATCTGACTGACTTCAAATTTTGTGATGTTAGAAGCTGCCTCATTATCCCCTTCCTCATCTTCCATGTCATATCTATTCCCATTACCTGCCAATTTCCTATTTTAAGTATTCATCAAACATTACTCCCACATCTATAACCCTGCTGTTAATTTTATCATTCAACATATTAAAATATGAGCATCTGGTATTTGTAGCAGGTCTGGGATGAGTGGCAGAAAATTTAGAGTAACACAGGACCTTAATCTACTGGCCAAAGAGAGGGATACTATTTTTGTTGTTCAAGTTTGCATCATTTCATGGCTGGGTTGTGAAAAAATTGTTGTTCTCAATTTACTTTCCATCCTATAACCTGAATACCTAAATTTGTGTTTGAACTTTTTAGTAGGGTTCCTTCTCTATAGAATAAAAAGGTGTCATTTTTAATGCCCTGCAGCCTCACCAGACTCATTTTTAAAAATCTTTATTGGCTTTTTTTATTCTCTAGGAAAATTAGGATGTTAGAAATTTCTGTATTCATCCACTATGCTGTTTACTTCCAATTGGGCTAAGTGCTTTGCCCTGCCCAAAATAACTTTTCATCTATACTTGCTTAACTCTATTCATTTAGATCTTATTCATCCCACCCCTTCTAACAAGGTTTAGATACTTCCTCTGGTAGCTTGGAAATAGTCACTATTGAAATTATAGTGTGTTGCTTTATAATCATCTGCATATGTATCTTTCTCCCTCCTAGACTGGTAGCTCCTTAAGGATTAATTTGTCTCTAAATCCCCACAGCCTGAAACAGTATATAAATAAGGCAACTGAAAAACATGTGAATAAGTGAATGAGGAAATGAGTGAGTGACTGCCTGGATGAATACTACTTTTACTACACTATGTGTCCTTCCTGAGCACGCACGATACCTGCTTACTGACTTTGATGGTGATGATGATGGTGGTGGTGAGGGAGTGTCTTAAAGTCCTTTGAACATCCTCTGAGAACAGTGATTTTTTCCTCAGAAAAACGCACATATACACAATATATGTGATATAGTGGCAAGGAATTAATGGACTGTAATGTTCACACAGGTTGACTTTGTTGACCTTGAACTCAGTATTAGGAATTCCAACATTAGAAATAATGTCAGTATATAAATGACCTTGCAGGAAATCTTTTTCTACTTAGAAAATTTGATAGGAGCAAAGGTAGGTTCAGAATTCTTTGCCTTATCCCTCTTGGTTCTCCCTAGAGACAACATATTTCTTCTTGGCTGGAGATTTTGGCCAAGGATATGGAGATCTTTCCATTGGAACATTTTCTTTCCAGTATTTTTGCTACTGATATGAGATGCTTTCTTATAACCCTGGAGACTATCTAAGAGATATTGCAAAGGTAATGGATGTAGTTCAGCTGGTCTATGTAGCAATTGACTTGCATTTTATTAATTACATGACAAGTTAAATAACTCTGGGATTTTCTTTCCTGTCAATAAGATTTGGGTAATAATAACAGTTCTTTAAGGTATTACGTAAATAACATTCCAGGATGGTGACTAGGACAATATCTAGTTATATGACCTATGCTCACTAATCATCATTGTCATCACCACTATCGTTATCCCTAAAATCCAACTCTTGTTGTTATATGTGAGGCTTTACTTTTATAACAGCATTGTTTTTTTTTTTTTTGACTACTTCTTTCCATAAAGTAGAGGAATGTTGGCAGGCATTTCCTTCAGGTGTTATTTCTGCCAATTTAAATATTGTGGTCTGTCCGGCGCCGACTCCGTCCCGCGGAAGAGAGCACACGAACACTGGACTTCTGCAAGCTCCTTTATTGACCGGGCAGCAACCTCATCACATGTCCGTCCTTGACGGCTCCCTGCGTGTTGTGCAACGAGCACTTCCTTACACTAAGCTTATAAGCTGTCTATAGCCAATCGAAGGGTTCTACGTGGAGGCGAGCT